>PVKA01002856.1:55489-118348 GCA_004027165.1 Ctenomys sociabilis
AGAGAGAGAGAGAGAGAGAGAGAGAGAGAGAGAGAGAGAGAGAGAGAGAGAGAGAGAGAGAGAGAGAGAGAGAGAGAGAGAGATGGGGGGAGAACAAAACACAGTGAAGGTCCAATGGAAAGGCAATTGACATATTTAAGAAGCAGGAAGAAAGCACATGGATAGGGAGTGAAAGCCTGGGTGGAAGGTAGGGGCCAAAGTACATGAGGCTTTTTTTTTTTTTTTTCCCAACTAAAAGACTTTGAAAGTATTTTGGCCTTTGTAATGTATACAATTAGGAATTTGTTGATGGAAGGTCCATTTTAGATAATCTAAATTTAAAATACTTGATAGAGATTTTTCAGAGTTGACTAGATGGCCCAGGATTCTGGATATAAAACCCACACTGGAGGCACAGATTCAGGCTCACAGCTACTGGGGTAGATGTACTTGATCAGTTAGTGTGTGTGAGTGGGAAGGTTCAAGATGGGGCTTGAGGTGTAGAAGGAGGGGTCAGCAATGGCCACGTGGCTAAGCCAGGAAGGAGGTGAATCAGAGGAGCTTCAAAAAAGGAATGGTCAAGAGCCATCAAACAACTGGTGAAGCTGATGTGGCATGCCACAGGAGTTTTGGTGATAGCAGCTTCAATAGCTCCATTCAGACAGAACATGCACTGCGGTGGTGAAGAAGCAGAGGCAATAGCAAAATAGAAAAGTTTAACTTTTCTAAACAGCCTTGCTGGGAGACTTTCTCTGCTGGTCAGGGTGACAAAACAGAAACTGGACTTACTTAAGACATGGAATCTGAATCAACTAAAACCCTTGGCAAGAATATATGAAACAACACTCAAAACACTGGACACTGGCCAGTGAAAGACAATTGTATCTCAGACGTGAAAAAAAAAAAAGATAGGAACCATACCAAGGTCCTAGCATATTGCAAGAAGAAGACACTCCTGACTGCAATGCAGGAGGGAGGAACTTCATCAGGCTGGGAGAGGAGCTGGAGGAGGAAGTGCGAGGAATCAGGGAAGGGAGTACCAGGTGAGAGAACACTCTGGGTCTGCAGTGATCAGGCACATGAACAAACCATTCATGACTAGAAGAAGAGCCCCACAAAGGGATTAAAAGTAAATGTTTGGGGCTGACAAGATAGCTCAGGGGACTAAGTGCCTTCCTAGGCAAGTGCAGGGACTGGGGTTCGATCCCTGGGACTGCATGCTGTGCTGGTCCCACCCCTGGGTGTGCTGACCCAGCAACAGAGTTCAGTTGTGGTGGTGCACGCCTATAATCCCAGCACTGGAGAGGCTGAAAACAGGAGGATCACTATGAATCTGAGCTGTGTAGTAAGATTCTGTACAAAATACATACACTAACAAAGAAGGGAAGAAAGTAAGTATTTTCTTAGGGCTCACAAAGGCCTGCAAGTAATGCCTGTCTCTACAGCTGAAGGGCAAACTTCTCCATTCCAGAGGATATGATTCCTCATCAGTTTAAGAAGAAGGGTCTTGCTTCAAAAGTAGAAAATAATTAATTGTAAGACCCATGGATTGTTTTCAAGTTTCTAACTCAGTCCCAAAACAAAGTAAAAAATAATTATAGAAAATAAAAAGTGCCCATCAAACAACAGTTGGGTCAAATTCACAATGTCTGATATCCTATCAAAATTTACAAGGCATACACAGGAAAACAGAAGCCATATGTGGAGAAAAGAATTCAACCATAAACAATAAGGACATAGATGGCTGGTGTACTCCAAAGTTATTGATAATATATATTCAGAAACATGGAAGACTTAAAAGAGATTCAGTTGACATATATCTGAGAGTTATATTGTCTAAGGTACAAAGTGTCTGGGTAAGATTCCTACAGAGCAGACTGAGCATAAAAAACAATTGGTGAACTCAAAGACACAGCAATGGGAAGCAGTTAATGTTTAATTTTTTTCTCTCTCTTTTTAATTTTTATAGCTTTTTTTGAACCAATTTTGCATGACTAGATCTGGTATTTGAACAACTAATTTGAAGACAACAATATGCAATGTAAAAACCATTACTGAATTTCTATCATTTTGTTTAGTGAAATTGTGCATCATCTTTATTTTTTTTTTACTTTTTAAAAATTCTTTTTAAAAAAATAAAAAGGCTGAGAGATATCTCAGTAGGATAAGCACCTGCCTGGAAAGCATGAGGTCCTGAGTTCAATCCCTGGTACCACATCTGTAATCCCACACTCGGGAAGATGAGACAGGAAGATCAATATGAGTCTGAACTTCATAGTGAGACCTTGTATCAAAATAAAATAGAATACAGAGAGAAAAAGTGAGTAGAACAGAAACAGACTATCAGTGAACTCTCAGTCAACCTATACTTACCTTATAACCAGTTATTATGCTCGGATTTTCCATAGAGAAATGAAAGATATTGAACCCACAATATGTTGTAAATGAGTGCCACTGCTACATTATTTGTAATAATCTGAACTGGAAACACTCAAAGTACATGAGCAGTCAAATGGATTAAAATATCTGAGGTATATCTTCTAATGGAAAACAGCAATAAAAAGGATGAGCTACTGATGTCCACTTCATCATGAGTGGATCTAAAAATAATGGTTCTGAGAAAACGAAGGTGGAAAAAGAACACATACTGTGGAATTATATTTGTACACAATTTTAGAAAATACAAATAAGTCTATAATAACAGGAAGCAGACCAATACAGGAAAGGACAGGGAGAGGCAGAAGAGAGGAATTTCAAAGAAATTCAGAAAATTTGGGGAGGTGAGATATATGTATGTATTCATTATCTTGATTATGGTGTTTGCTTTGTGGATATATATATATATATATATGAATATTTTACATGTTTGCAGCTTAATATATCTTAATATCTCAACAGCACTATGAAAATAATCATATCCATAAACACACTTGACTTTGAAACCAAAGAGTGAAATGATTTAGCAGTTAGAAGTTGAGTGATAGGGCTGGGAGGATAGCTCAGTGGTTTAAGCACCTGCCTGGCAAGAACAAGGACCTGGGCTTGATCCCTGGTACTGCATTCAAGACCCTGTACCAAATAAATAAATGATTTTTTAAAAGAAATTGGTTTTGTTCATTTGGGGGTTCAATTTTGCTTTGTTACTTCCATGCAACCAAACTAAGCCAATGTACAAGCTGAGGGAGGTGCATAGAAAGCTATAGGAAAGAAGAGGTAGTTGGGAGAACATAGTCCTGAGGGATACAAAACATTTAGAGTTCAACAGCTCTGTCTGAAGAGGAAAGAAACAAGGATGGGCGGGTGAGTTGCCTGTAGGACGCGTTACTCCCTGACTTTTATTCTCCAGATACTGCCCCAAGAACAAGTTCTTAATTTGCCACAGTGACCCCCATTCCAGAGTGGTGCACTTCCTCAGCAGTAATTTCTTGCAAATTCAGTGATGTCTGCTAAGTCTAGGCTTTAGCTGATAGGAATCTGTGAGGCACTGCAAAAATATGATTATTTTATTGAACATAGACAGTGTCTTTTGCCTTACCAAGAAGAGGCTGTAAATTAGACGTTGTGCTTTGTGTGTGTGTGTGTGTGTGTGTGTGTGTTGTTTTTTTAGAAAAGGCTCTCATGTAAGCACCCGAGCAATTGTGAGAGCCTTCGCATTATGTGCCTGGTGTGTGTGTTTAATGTAATTTGGAAAACGCAGTCATCCAGCTGAAAGGGATGTGGGTTTTTCAGTTATCATTTCATTATATACACAATCGTGTGTGTGTGTGTGTGTGTGTGTATGTTTCCCCATCTCTTGCACACTAATTGCTTTCTTCGCAGTGATATTTAATTCACTGTCCAAACGACAAAAAATAAGTGTCAGTTTAATAGAATCACTTACTATCTTAGCATTAAAATAATGTGTTTATTCTTTACCTTTTCAAGGTACCATTTTAGCTTGCAAGAGTCAGACTTCCAGCAGCATTAGTTCAGGAAACCAAGATTTCAGTACACTGTGTAATACTGATCCTGTAGGGATTATTTCTGTATCTTTCATACTCATTCAACAGATCTAATGTGATGAGGAAATTAAAGCTAATCATTTTGTACCTGATTCGTTTCAATGAGAATCTGTAGCCTCAATGTCTATTGAATACACTTGGGACTTTACATGAGCTAGCAGAGACCTGCGGGTCCTTTAGCGCCACTATAAACCAAAAAGTCTCCAGAAACTGGAGAGGAGCTCTTTTCCAGCCTTCGAGGAGGCTCTTCAGCCTCTGGGAGCTTTGTGCGGCGTCCTCTCTCTTTCAGGTCGTTATCTACCTGGGTCCGCTGCTTTGGTGCAAGTACCCGGGCAGGGCTGGTCTAGGAAACCCAGGTGGGGAAGGGGTCCGAGCCTCGCAAGCGCGGTTTCAGCTGCGCGGGGCGGCCTTTGGGACCCTCTAGGAGGACTTTGGCAGCGCCTTCCACCTACTTTATTGTGGGTTTGGGAGGAACCTGCGCTCCCAGCTGTCTCCTCCGAGAGCACGCGGTTGCGCCCCGAGGGTGCGGTGGAGATGCTCCACCTAGCCCAGGATTGGGGATTCTCCGGCCCGCGCCTAGTGGGTGCCAAGTCCGGTGGCTGGCGACAGAGATCTGGCTGTGCTTATCTCTAACAGGACGAGATCCGGCTGGAAGAAAGAAGGCCGAGTCTGCCCAGGACCTCGAGGGGCAGGCGCCTCGGGCAGTGACGCTGTCCAGCGCACTCGGGGCGCGCCGCTGCGCCCTCTCTGTGTCAGGCCCCCCTTCTCCTGGCGGAGCCCGGAGGAGAGTTGGGGTGTGGGTGGCTCCTGAAGCTGACACTCGTGCTGCTGCCCCTCCCCCCCGCCACACGTGGGCGGGAAGTGGCGGGTGGGACTCACCCAAGCGTGACTGCCCGGGCTCCTCCTGCGCAGCGAAAGCGCTCCATAAAAGCTCAGTTGCGACCCGCCATCTGCACCCCAGCAGCCCGCTCTCACCCCTCGGAGAGGCGCGCCCCACAGCAGATCTCCCGCCGCCTGGCCACGCCCGCCCGCCCGCCCGCCCGTCACGGTAAGTGCCCGGCCCCGACTGGCAGGGGGCGCCGCTGAACTTGCCCCGGAGCCACATCTTCCCGCGGAGCCTCGGAGCCCGGCGAGCGTCGCTCCCAGGTCCCGGACCTCTCCGGTCCCCGACCACTGCGCTCCAGACTTGGCCGGCCTCACTCTGGGACGCCTGCCGGTCTTTCTTGGCTGCGAAGTTCCATCTGCCCCCTTTTCGTTCTGTTCGTCTCTCTGCACTTTCTCCTGGCTGGAGGTCCTCTGGGTCATCTTTTGGAGGGCGTGGAAGGAGACCGCAGGGCAGCTGGCGGTCCCCCCAGGGGCGCAGCCAAGAAACCTAGATTTCAGGGTTTCCTGGGCAGGTTCCCCGAATAAGGAGTCCCGGCGTCAGGAGCTCCGTGTCTGCCACCTCTAGAGCCTCAGGATCAGAACTGAGATGGCTGCCAGAGGGAATCGTTTTCGTCCCGTCACCTCAGTTGTCACCCCGACGGAATCTCACCGTCACTTGCAACCAGGCTGACCCAAAGTAACAGAGTTTAGAAAGTTTCTCTTCCAAGAAGAGCTTGGGGTCTCAGGGAGGAAAGTGTTTATTCTTTAACTCAGGGGAAGGAACGTGCAATTGTTTTAAAAGTCACCGTGCAACTCTTCACCCTGGAGACTTGGAACAAGTTGCTGGAGTTTGGGGGCGGAGCAGAGGGGCCGGGTCAGGGCACAAGGTGTCTTAAGCCCCCAAGTGCGGCTTTCCACCCTCGGCTTCCTTCTGCGGGACTGGGACGCGAGAGTGTTGGGGGTCGTGGGTGGTAGCCTGGAGAGGGGCGCGTGCGTGCGTCCTCCGAGTCCCCAAATGCCCTCCACTGAGCCTTCTGTCCGCAGATGTTAGGGAGCAAGCGACTGGGGCTGTCTGGACTGACCCTCGCCCTGTCTCTGCTCGTGTGCTTGGGCGCTCTGGCCGAAGCGTACCCGTCCAAACCGGACAACCCGGGTGAGGATGCACCTGCGGAAGACATGGCCAGATATTACTCTGCGTTGCGACACTACATCAACCTCATCACCAGGCAGAGGTGGGTGGACTCGGCGGGAGGGGCTCGGAGCGCTGTGCCGGGCAAGCCCAGATCCTGGGGAGATGAGACCACAGGGACTTTTTCTTCCCTCTTTGCAGGGCGGGACAATATCAGGCCCATACTCAGCAGAGCACAAAACGCATAGATTGGTCAGTGTCACTCTCCAACAGCAGTCACTAAGTCAAGTTCCCTAGGTGTCTGTCTGGGAGCCTCCTCCCTCCCGTCTTTGGATCTTTTGTTGTTATTTCGAGCAGCCGGGACTTGTCTAAGCAACCTCCATAGGAAAATTGCAGGCAGAGGGGCAGGGGGACGCCCAAAAAGGCTGTAGGGAGAAAAGTGAATTCGGTGTCTATGGAAAACAGAACAACTACTGAAGAAAACCAAGGAGAAAAAAGCCTGGCACTGAAGAGGTGGCCAGATCTTCCAACCCGCCTCAGAGAACTGCCAGTGCTGAAGCAAAGACAAATACAGGCGCGTGCTCCTTTTCTTTGTACAGCACTTCTTACAGGCTCAGCCCTATTCTCGAGAATCCCAGTCCCGATAACTAGAAATGTAATATGAAAACAGTCGATCTAAGATACAGAATTTTCCCCATTTGATAGCAGGGATGTGTCAACGTTGCTTTATTAAGAAAAAATTTACACTGGTCTAGTACTGTAACTCTAGTATAAATCCAGGGATTACACAGAATCTGAGAAATAGCTAACTTTATTCTGAATTTCCAGAAAGTCAAAATAAAATGCCAATTTTTCACCTTAGCATCAAATCCTATTTCACGGATAATGTAGGCTTTAAAGTTAGTTTAATTATTGATATTAAACTACATTGAGGAGCTATAGTGAATGAGCCCTTTAGAAACACTGATGTTACTTTATTAACACATTTCAGTTATGTATTGTAAAGTACTGATGTTTTTGTTTGAGTTTATTTAAGCCACATCTTTACTGTTTATAAGTCAGAATGTAGTTTTAAAAGTCCCAAATGGGTGAGAATTTATACTTCTAAAGTAGCTATCTTCTTTGTTTCATCAAAAAGGCATGTCCTGAAAGTCTCACAAGAGATTCCCAGTTTGTGCAGAGTCTATGAAATAATACTGGCTGGTAATCTCTTAAAATCTGATCATAGGGTCTGGTGAGAAAAAAAATAAGAGAAAGGGAACTGAAGCTTCACTGGAAAGGATTCAGGTGAGGTGGGTGGCTGGTCTTTGGGGAGGTTTTCTGTGTCATTGTTGTATGAATTCCTGCCTAGACACCATCAGAGGCGCCTACTTCCCTGGAATCTGTTCAGTATGCAGTCATTGCCTCCCCACCACAGATGCCCACTCCTGCACACAAGGGTGTACTCTGAAGATTAGACGGTCTTTGTAATCATTTTTGAAGTTGGCATGTATGGTCATCTGAAATCATTCTTTCTCCCTTTCCCTACTCAGTCCATGTTTTAAAACCTAGCGCTGTGTATAACCCTGACTCAGTGCTTCGGCAAGATGCATTGCTTATCGTGGAGTATGAGTCTATTGCATTTTGCTTACATAGTTCCTGGATGAATAGTACTCAGCTGGGATGATTTTTATACTCTCTAGGATATTCGGCATTAGAGACAATTTTTTTTTTTGTCACAGTTAGAAATGGGTACTACTGGCATCTAGGGCCTAGAGAACAGTGACTCTGCTAAACATCCTCAGATGTCCAGGGCTGTTTCCTGCCATCTGGCTCTAAAAGTCTGTAGTGCCCAGGCTGAGAAACTCACCCTCAGATTACCATCTCTCCATTCTGGCTGCATATTACATCACCTGAGGTACTTTAAAAATACATGGACATTGGCTTCCACCCCTGGCCAATTAAATTAGACCTACTGGAGATGGGGCTTCAGCTTTCATGGTGGTTTTTTTTTTAAAGCTCCCTAGATGGTTATAATGTGCAGTCAGGTTTGAGAATTTTTGCCCCAAGAGACTTTGTGTTTGGAAGTAAAAGGATTGTAGAGAAGAAGGATGATACCAAATTAATTAAAGAAGGAAGAGTAGGTGAACATTGCTGTCCTGGGTGCCAGTTTATGACTGTGTAAACCCTGCTGTTACCGATTTAGGTTCTTTACTGGTAAATTGGAGAAAATAGTTCCCAGTTCTTTTATTCACTGGACCATGATGGAGATAAGTGAATTAAGATTGCCTGAAAGTTTTAAAATTACTATAATCTACTGATAGACACAATAACTAAGAACAAGCAGCAGCTTCCTTTGACTCTCAGCAAAGGAGCAATAATATGAAATTCCCCCCAAAACATGTGGATTCAGTTGTATTTGATAGGCAGCTGGTGTAAGCCCTCTGTCAGCTTTGTTTAGCCCTTGTACCTGTTAGTTAACCAGTACACACCCAGCTAAGTTTTCATGTGTAAACAGAGCAGCCACTCCTGTCTAATGCCTTGCAGAGAAAGGGGAAAATAACCTCTTTAAAAAATGTAATTGGGTGTGAACTTGTCAAACATTTTAGCAGCATCTTGAAGCAGGTAGCTTGTATTGCTTTTACAGATAAATGGAACCTTGCCTTCATACACTGTCCCAGTCAGATCCTGGCATATGAGGGAAAAAAGAAGCCCTATAAACATGAAGCCACGGACCAATAGGATTCCTTCGTACTTATGCAGAAGGTTAAAGTAATAGCATCAGAAAAGGCTTTTAGTTTTTGGAGTTGAATGTAAATATGGAAAATACAAGACCCAGGATCTGGTAGTAGCTCTAAGGAAGGATGTATTCCAATGGCAGTAATGTATATTTGAGTATCAAAGCATTAGGATTCCCATTTACACTGTCTTTTCACAGACTCATTTAAGCAAAGGATGGCTTGATATATTGATTACTTGTTAGCAGATGAGCAGCTGAAAATAACTTTTAGATTTATTATCCCAGATAGGAGACCATCTTGTTTTTTCTTTAAAATTTTTATAGCCATTTCAAGTTTTTTTAAAAATCTTTTTTCTTTTATCTCTTTTTTTTTTTTTTCCTTTTTCTTTTTCAGATATGGAAAACGATCCAGCCCTGAGACACTGATTTCAGACCTCTTAATGAGAGAAAGCACAGAAAACGTCCCCAGAACTAGGTATGACATTGTGGTGGGGACACTGTTATAGAGCTCTCAGTGTTCAGGGAAAGTTGGAACTCATTGGAATGGGGGATTTCAATATGGGGGATGGTAGGAATAGGAATGGTGACAGGGTAGGAAGGACGTTTCTTTTTATTTATTGGTAAATCTCTAAACTCCTTTGGGATAATGTTTTTTAGCCTATATTATTTGGTGCTCTTTGACAAGTCTCAATATAAGTAACTTCTATTTCAGAAGTTACTGTGTGTAGAATTTCTAGCATTGCTAGAATAATGGGAGCATTTAGTAAACACACAACTCTAAATGAAATTCACCAACTATCCCTTTTTTGGCTAAGAGACTCTTTAATTTGCATATACTAGGTGGAGTACCTTTATGTTCTCAAAAGTGTTATGTGACTCCAGCCTTCTTGTGTTTATATAGTCTATGGATAAATCAAGTGCTTTGGATTACTACTTGACATATTGTAGTTCAACATAGTAATTTATAACATTCAATGAATGACTGTTGAATGACATTATTCTTAGGAACTTATCTATAGCCTCAGTACTTCCTGGCATGTGGATCTGTCAAGGGAGCCCAAGAAAATCTAAGTGTTCACCATTAAGTGAGGACTTTGACAGCCTAGACAAGGACTGTGACCAAAAAGAAGCCTAACCTGCCTATATTTTCATGATCCCCGACCATGCTGCCGTTGTCTCCTACATCTACCCACTGTATAATCACAATGCACAGGGTCAGCACCCCTCTAAAGGAGCGTCTCTGTCTGAAACCCAATGCTCTGCCACATCAAAAACTGGCTTTCCCAGAAGAGGCCACTAGCACACTTAGTGAATATGATTGCTGTGTCACTCAGGGCCACCCACCTCCCCTCCCACCTGTGTCAGTTCCCTTAAGAAATGGCAAGCTGGAACAAAAAGAATATAAGAACAGGGTTGGAAGATGATGGGATTTTTCAGAGAGAAACAATGATTTGAAGTAGAGAAAAACCGCACATAACAGCCCAGATGTAGACAGCAAATGCAAGAGAAACAGATGGAAAATTCTTAAGGGTCATTTTGAATACTAAGCAATAAGTACCTGTTAATGTTTCATTAATAGATATATAGTGCTTGTCACAGTGAAGTTTAGAGAAAGCTTTGCCTACTTAAAATTAGATGAATAATCATTCAGACCTACTTACAAATGCTTTTGGCTTCATTTTATGACTTGAAATAATAGAGCATGAAATAAAGTTAATTACACTTGATTGACAGGTTCAATCCTGTGCAATTAGGAGACAAAAGTTAATGGTTGTGGAGTTGCTTCTGAATAGTCTTACATTTAAAAGGCTCTTTAGAGTTAACAAATAACATCTTGCCACATAAAATGTCTTATAAGAAAACAACAGAACTAAACTCAGAACTGAGCAACATTTACTTGGTATAGTTTCATGTGATTCTTATAGGTTTGATCTTCAGAAATATCATGGAGTTCCTGGCTCCTTTGATATATGGAGGTCTTTTGAATACTTCGCCAGAGATTTGGCTGAGACAAATATTAACATGAGTGACAGCCCCTCAGCAGGGCCTTTGCTCAGTAAGCAGTTGTCTCAGGGTCTGTGTTCTTCCACATGGCCTTTTGTTTAGAGTCCCAAGAGGAAGCCTCTTAAGAGTCTCTGATCATCTTGCAATTCAGAACTGAACACCTCACTCTTGGAAGCCTTCCAGGAATTGAGACAGTTTTTCTTACATGTCTGCTCTTTGTATTTCACAGGTTTGAAGACCCTGCTATGTGGTGATGGTAAACGAAGCTCATACTCCAGACTTTTCCTATTTCAACCCATATGTCATTCTTGTATTATGAGTGTTGGCCTGTCCTACCAATGCATGAGACCATTGTGCTGAATTCTACAATGTTTTCCTTTGTTGTTATTGTATATATGTGCATTTAAATAAAGTACCATGCATTAAAAAGTGTATTCTCCTCAACTAACGATCTGTTACTACAATAGAAATAGTTATTTTTAGTCATTAAATTATAATCTCCCTCACTTAGCACATTCATTTGTTTCACCAATATTAAGGCAATGGCTAAGAAAGATAAAAAGATACAATTATTTATGATAACTAAGACTCTGTGTGTGTGTGTGTGTGTGTGTGTGTGTGCATGATCAAAAAGTATTTAGAGACATTGACAAAGAAAATGTTGGAAAAATATTCTGAATTATCTTCCACTTTTACCTGGAATCCTTATTAATCTTGTTAACCTGTGTCATCAGCAGAAGGGACTGCAGTGGGGTAGAACTTTCTGCAAAATGTCCTCTAGCATATTATTTAATATGACAGCTACCGACCACATGTGGCTTTTGAGCACCTGATGTGGCTAATGCAAATAACAAGCTAAACTGTATTTACTCTTAGTGACTTTGAATAGCTACATGCCTCTAGCGGCAACCATCTGAAACTGCTGAGTCTGTACATCTATTTAGTTCACCTCTCTTAGAATTTGAGTTAGAGGTATATAGTGCAGGATGGTTACCTTTTCATACATGAGGGGGTGTTCATTAACTTAGTTAAATGTTACCAACTTCATCTTTTAAGTGTTGATCTACATGGGCTTGGTTTAAAATAAATATTTTTAGATTCTTAAACATAATTTCTAAATCAAAGAGAATGAATCTTATTCCATATTGGCACTTTGTGCTACCGTGGTAAAAAAAAAAAAAATACATGAATATTTTCATATGACCTCTTAAAATTGCTTCAAAAACTCAAGAATAATAATATGCAGTCATATGTTGCTTAGTGCCAGGGATCTGTTCAGGAAATAGATTGTATTGCAACTGTACAAAGAGTGTACTAAACTAAGATTGTTGTAACATCATTAGGTGATATAATCTTATGAGACCACTGCTGACTATCCATCATGATTTAGGATATATATACATACATACATATATATATATATATACATATATATATGTATATATATATCCTATATATATATATATATATATAATATTCTTTGTGTATAGAGAATTCTGACATTTCTTCAGTTAAATAATCAGTGATGCCAAAAAATAAAATCTCTTTAATAAAACAGATAAAATTGTTCTGTGACTTCCTAAAAAGATTCCTTATTTTTATTACCTGAACTAAATATTGATGTATAAGTTGTTCATAAAAATCTTCAAAGGTGAAATAAGTCACAATGTACTAGCACATGATATCATTCTTTCTCAATAAATTTGGAGATTTTCTTTATTAAAGTTAGTAATGTGCAAGGAAATGTGACTCAAACATGTACTTGGAAGTTCAGATATGCTGAACTCCCATCACTATACAAAGAACTCTTGGATACATGCAGTAGAGTGAATAGGAATAACACATGTGAACCAACAAAAGATAATCCAGGTCTTTTGTTTTAAACAAAAATGGTAAATTCTTACTCTCACCAAACCTAAATGCCTGGAGAATTCAATAGTAAGCAGCCTACATTTGATGCATGCAGTCCTCAAACTCACTACTTCTTCCCCTTAGTTTACTGGAAAAATAACAGAAACTTTTTCACTCTGGGAGCTCTCTGGGCCTGACAGGTAGCCAAAGCTCTCCGACTTTCAGAGTCATTGAACTTCAGAGTTCTCACTAGTAAGGTAGAGATAATAATTTCTGCTTAACTTTCATGTAAGTCTATACTAGGATCAAAACTAAAATTAGGATAAGGTACAAATAAGTAATACAAGAGAAGGAATAAGGATAAAGTTTTGATGGATTATATCAGAAATCCATAATCAATAGAAATTAATTTTAATATCTATGATGATTTAAAAATGTAAAGCTTCATTTCTAGAGATTCTTATTGTAGTATTTCTGCAATATTTTAGCCTGCTGGCCATACCTGAAATACGTCAAAATGTTCTGGGTAACCTAACTGTCACTTCAAAACTAAATAACAATAATAACCTTCACTAGAATTACACTAAGAACAATTCAACCATCATTAATGAGAGGCCTTTGAACAAAATAATCATTACCAAGTAAATCTGAAAGCATTTGCTAAAGTCTACCCTGATCTTGGCTGTAGTCTATATTCTGTGCAATATGAATTATGCATAATTTCCTTATAGAAAGGATTGCCTCCTTAACTTTTGATTTTTTTTTACTTATATGAAAATAAAACAAAATTTCATAGCAAAATAATAAGAGGATAAGAATAGTTAACAAACTGTATCATATCTTTAAAGTAGCTTTAGAGTATAAGATATAGACATGAAAGATTTTGTATTATGGAAAAGAAACAAACATATGATAGCACAAAAGTTTCTTTTCAATGAACTAAGAGAAACTAGGATAAGTGAAGGGAATTAGCATATAGATCATGCCCACATCACAGATGATTATTGCCTCAATTTTTGTAGATGAAGAAACTGAAGCCTAGGAAAAGTGACTTATTCTACTTCTTTCAAAATAGGTGGTCTAGACAGCCCTATCTGGTGGTGCCTTCCAGGATAAGTTTGTAGAGAGCAGATCATAAATGACCCAGATAAGAACATAATTCTGACACACTTATATTAGAGAATAATAAAGAATCAAGGAGTTGAACAAGAGATAAAATGGGCAGAACCACCTGGAATATGTAACAGAGAATGTGGTTGTCACAGAAGTTCTGGGTGAGTTAACTAGCTGGGTTCAATGCAAATGAGTTAGAACAGGGCCAGAAGCCTCTACGAGCCGTGGCTAACACGTGGATGTTTTATAGATCCTACAAGTTAAACATACTCAAAACTGATATTCCCTGTTTAAAGGGCGAAGTAGTACCCAGACTTACGGGAACAGAGAAGACTGCCCACCCCAGCATGGGAAGAGGAAGAGGCAGGACAGACTTCCTAAGGCACCTGAAGCTTGAGCTGGAATGTGAAAAATGCATGGCAAGTGGCCAATGAGAGAGAGAGAACAGAGAGACATGAGAGAGGTAGCTATTTTGATTATCTTTGAGTCATTCTTGATCCCAAAACGTTGAATTTTGCTGTTCTACGAGGAAATTCCCACTTGAGATGAAATTAAATCCATTTGCACATGCTCACAAAGTATGTATTACAGATGACAGAAAACTGAATGTGATGGCAGCTAATTACACCTCCTCTATCTTTTTAAAGCACAAACATTAGACATATAGAGCTGCTTACTGGTATGTACACAATGTAAAATGTTTCTTTACTCTTCCATGCAGAACATTGGAGTAAGTTACCATGCCATCAGGAGTAAACATGTACCTTTTCTATCATCATAAAGGAAAATAATATTTTGAGTGAGGTGTTCCAGTTGAATATTCTTTTATTATGGTTCTGGGTAGGAAGACTATGATATTGTCACAACTAAAATTATTGCCTTTTCTTCTGCCTATTAGGACAATTAGCTCAGTGCAAAATCACAGAGAAAGCTTCTCTCTTTTTAAAATGGAAATGGAATAACATATAATTAATTGTATGTGTCATCTAGGCTCATTTTTAAATGATAGCTCAGTAATAGCTATCAAGTTAAGCTCATTCACATGCTGAAGAATGGAAATGCTTTGCAATTATGGGAAGTGGGTGGTGTGTGTGATGATTCTGACCTTACTGCCTGACACACACTAGGTGCAGAGTGAGACCTAGAGTGGTCTAGAATGTACTGCAGACTGAAGATGATCTCAGAGAAGCCAGACCACACACAGTGTTCAGAGGATAACCTGAAAAGTTTCTGCATGAGACCACTGCATCCTTTCAATGGTTTTTCAATTAAAAATGGCCTAACATAGTTTAAATAGTATTTATTATAATATATCATTTTATCATGGGCAAGTCTTCTCAAATGTGAGCTACCTACTAAATTACTGGTTGTTGGTATTTTCATGTAAGAATAAGCAATGCGGGCAGAGCATATTTAATATGGTCATTCTTCCCAAGAGATTGGATTGTTGATGGGTTCAAGTGGAGCCAGTTGATCTCTGCTAAGTTCTAGAGTTCCAAGCATGTTATCAAATCCAAAAACATTCATTGAATAGCCAGTCTGTGACAAGCACTTTACTTGGTTCTACAGTTGACATAACTGTGAATGAAACAATATTCGTATTCTTAAGGACCTAGCCATTCATAAGGGAAACAGACATACATTTAAGTAACTATATTACAAGACAGATCACAGGCAAGTTTAAACATAAACCATAAAGTATATGCTAAGGAAGGCTAAAACCATATGCACTAGTGGATGTGAGCAGTGGAATGTGTCATATGAATTGAATTTGGTGAGTGGCAGCTGTTGAATAGGCTGCTGTACATTTGTGGATGTCAACATTGTTATTAACTATATTAATTCCTATAAATAAGTCAGCACTTAATCCTGAGCAAAACTCCAGCTGAGATTCTCAAATCCCTGCCAAGGAAAGCAATGACTGGCCATCCATCTCAGAGTGAGCTCTGCCGCCTGAGCCCTATTGCCCTAAGGGCCACAGAGGGGACAGGACAACATCTGATCCTCTCTTGCTGCTCATAGCTCTACCCTGAAAATGGTGGGCTCATTTTGGGCAATAATGTGAAAGGAGTATGTACTCAAAGTGTCATTTCTTTAGAGATTTGGTGTTGTCAGCACTGAATACACTGCTCTGGGGTGTAAGTGATGAATTGTAACAGAGATGTCTCTTTTTTCCTTTCACCAAGACCAGACCTACTTCATAAGTGGGGATCAGGTAACTGTCAGAGTCAAAATATAATACAGCAACTCTGCATTTGGCAAGGAAGTGCTGGCATGAAGGGCTCCAGCATTTGTGACTGATTCAGGCAGGTCACTTTGAGGTGTTAGCCTGGGGTGGAGGGTGACTGACCAGCTACTCCAGTTTTTCCCCAAACTGTCCCAGCTTTAGCACCAGGAATTGTGCATCCTGGGAAAATTCTTAGTTCCAGGCAAATTGGGGCAGTTTTTCAATCAAGCTGGATGCAAATAACCATTTATGCTTTTATCTTATGGGGAAAAATGCTCAATGTATCAAGGTCCTCATAAGTGGGAATCTCACCAGATCAGCAGTCAGCATTTACACCTGAATTTAAATGTCCAACTGCGTACTACCTTCCTAATCAACCTTACAGTGCATTCTTCTTTTTAGATAGGTGTAAAAGGTAATTTAAAAATATTCCCATGATGAAGAAACAGCAATATGAAGACATTAAGAAAGTTTGAAATTTCTCAACCAGCCACTTTCATTTTCTAACATTATAAATACATTCATTCTGTGAATGCATAAATATTTAATTTCAGGGATAATTAGCTCTTCATAAGAAAAATGACCTCAACTTGAAATACAAAATAGTTATGTGCCTTCTGAAGTTATGAGTAAGTTTTACAGGTTTCTTTTGTGATAAGATATAGGAATTAACATTTGTTGAGAAAACATTAAAACTTGAACCCTATTTACTTTAATTCTTTTAGCCTTTACTCAAACAATGATGAGATACTGCTGGCTGCATTTCACCGATGAGGAAACCAAACTACAAGGAATTAAAAATGAGCTAATCCAACACAGTCATAATTAAACATAACACAGGGTAAGTGTGGGAGCTGAAACTACAACACAGTTTGCTTGCCTGTGAATTTTCTTTGTCTTATACCTTTTACCTATAAGAATTTTAAATTCTTGCATTTTATCATGCAAGACTATATTGCTAAGATGTAAACTTCAGTATTAGAAAGATCTGGGAATTTTTATCATTGTGTACTGGTAACCTTTTCCTCAAAACTAGTATAGCTCTATTAAAGTTAGAAATATTATGCATGTAATATTAATGCAGCTATACTATTTACTTTTTTTTCTGAATATGAGAGAATGAATTAAGGGCTTTCACATTTAAAATACATCTATAGATCTGTTGTACTTATTTTATTTCATCAAGGTCTCACTACATTACTGAGGTGCCCAGTCTAGGCTCAAATTGCAGTCCTCCTGCCTTGGTCTCCAGATGCTGTGCTCACAGGCGTGCACCAACAGGCTAGCTTCTACTAGCTTCGAAAACATTGATTTTTATCTGTTTCTTTTATTTACTTGCCTTTAACTTTTATAAGACACTAAGCTTTAGTTGTTTCCATTGTAACAAAATATAGCTATTTAGAAATGTAAATAGAGGGCCAGCCAGATAGCTCAGCAGACTAAAGTGCAGTGGCCAGGGCTGGATCCCCCATGTGATGTGTGTCCCTGCCCCCAGGACACGCTGAAACAGCAATTGAGACTGGGCATGGCGGTGCATGCCTTTAAGCCCAGCTCTTGGGAGGCTGAAAACAGGAGAATCACTATGAGTCTGATCTACATAGTGAGACCCTATAGACCCCGTAGACTCTCTGTAATACATAAAAAAATGTGAATGTGAATAAAACTTCTTTTAAATCACAAGCTTAGACTATATGTTAATTACGATCACTAATGCATACAATGGTAACACATTTCTACTACCTTATTTTTTGATTATGTTGATCTTGCTTTTTCTCTACTTTTTTATTTTTCTTGTATTGCATTGATTAAATCAAGTTTTCTCATTCTTTTTTCCTCTACCAGCTTAGATGTTATTTTCTTTTAAAAATGTTTACTGAATAGCAACTGCACTTCCATTTCATAGTAAAACATGAAAGCAAAACATAGGTCACAAAAGTATTAAAATATGAAATAATGATAAATCTCACCACAAAATTTATAGGACCTATATTCAGAATACTAGAAAGCATTATGGAGACATTAGAAATTTTAAGAAATGTTTTGAGACTAAAAACATTCAAAGATAAGTTTTTATGAAAATCTAAAAAGACTCACAATCCTAAAACAGTTTTAAAAAGGAAGAAAGTCCTTTGGAAGGCTAGCATAACAGTATTTCCAGCATTAATATACATTTATATTATTTACTCTTCTAGCTTCTTACACTACTCTTTACCATTCTCCTGAATAAAATAAGAACATTATAATGTGGATAACCCCAAGAACCCTCTCTAGGCATTTTGTTCATTTATTCTCCCAAGTTAGATATAAACATATCTGGTATTTTAAAACTATATGATCAATGCTTACTTATACATATTTACCCATATAAACAAAATTTTAAGTTCACTATTCTTCCAATGTATTCCTTATTACTGAATTCAAATTCCTTTTAAGCATAGCTTAGAGTATAATTTTTAATTACAGGTTTGAAATGGTAAGCTGTAACTTCTTTCTCAATATTTTCTTTGAAAATGTCTTTACCCTAACTCTGAAGCAGCACTTTATTTATTTTTATTTTATTGAGAAAAAATTGCAATGAGACAGCTTCAAAACAGGTTGGTAGAAGAGGTACAACAATTAATATATTGCATATTATTGTCTTTGTAGTAGTCATTCATAGCACAGGATGCAGACATAATAACCTGTCCAAACACTATTAGTAAAAATCTTTCTTCTTATTGAATTAAGAGAAAGTAGCTATATATCTTCTTATTGAATTAAGAGAAAGTAGCTATATATCTATATAAAGATACAAAATGGTCCTTCATTTATATCACTATTTTTCTTTAGTTTTGTCAGAGATGAGTATTCCATTGCCATCCAAATACTGTAGGTGCATGAATTCAGCAAAATATTCCAATATAGTCCAGTAGTCCACAATAGCAGTGGGTTATCCACAGAACTGGTAATGTCTGAATCTGATGACTTAAGCCTTCTACAGCTCAGGATGTACATGGCTTCACTTTTCATACCTTATTTCTACACTTTTCTGCTGGATGGCTAAGACCAAGGTAAAGCAAGACCTATATAACAAGAAATGTAACTTTTGTATCTGACAAGGTCAGTCAAGTCCCCTTGGGACTTATCTTGAAACCTTGTACCACACTTGGTAGATCCTTTGTCAGTGTCAGCCATGTGGATGAGCCACAGCCATTGCTTGACCAATTTGCTCTCTGTGGAAGCCTGAGAGAATGTTTTCTCTCCATGTGACTCTCCTTAGGCACATACTACATCATTGATCACTTTCCTCTATGGCCACATAATCTCCTGATCAGAAAATTTGGGACACAACTCAGTTACATGGTGTTACAGTACAGGTTCTCCTATGTCCTGAGTCCTCACTGACCTTGAAAGGCTAGGGCCAAAATGTTGACTGTCCTTGTAGCCCTTATTTTTCTCCAATTTTTGGTCTGCAAATTTAGGCTGTTAACCTTCCAGAAGAGAAGCTTACTGTTGCCCTACAACATGTGCAGGTAGGTTTAACCTCACGATGTGTCTGAATATCAAACATCTTAGGCATAAGACGGAGCATGTATTTTCCATCAAGTATTGATATGTTAAACTTTAAGTCTCTAATGAATTTGGAAAAAGAATTTAAAAATATTTTAAAATATGAATAAACAGTTACATATTTTTACACAGTAATTTAGACATCTAACCATATACAGCGTTGTAGCAGGACAGTCCTGTGACATTTATTTCCTTGTCTCTTTTTCATTTATTACCATTTTAAAAAAACAAAAAACAAAACTTACTTGAGATACAGTCTGGCCATAATTTGTATGTCATGAAAAGCAGTACATATTTAGAAGACCAGAATGACAGGCATTCCAAGCACGACCCCACTATTACACATTGCTATCTTTGGTGCAGTCGCTCAGTTCACAGGTATCAGCTTATATAGTTAGTCAGGGAGAGAATCCCACCAAGTCACTGCTAATTTCAACAACCTGCTGATAGCTCTCAGGATCATTGCCTTGCCCATCTTGTACTTATCAGTGTATGGCTTTGCCCCTGTCATGTTCCCTAGCTTTTCTCTTTGCCCTCTTTTTGTTGTCTAATTCTCAAGTTCTCACTTTCCTTTTAGGTGTGTTATACCTTACTATTTGTATTTCTTCTTTTGAATTCTTACACTAGAGAGACTATACAATATTTATACATGTGAGTCTGGTTTATTTCACATGAGAATATCTTCAAATGGCATCTACTTAAATATGAAGGCTTCAAGTGTATCATTCTTTATGGCTGAGTAATACTCAATTGTTTAAAAAACCACATCTTTTTCATCCATTCTTCAGGTGACAGGCATCTTGGTTGTTTCCAAGATTTGGCTATCACAAATTGTTGAAGCGGCATTTTAGATTATCAGTTTTCTACACTTGCAGTCATTTTCACTCAAGGCCCTGCAGCTAATATTTCACTGACCCTCAGCCTCTGCTTTTGATCTTGCTAGATCTGTAGTCATTTGTATTGGTTTTCTGTCTTTTTGCTTTTGCACTCTTTTCTCTTTTCCTGTGTGGTTGCTTTTAAGAATTTGTTATTTTTATCATGGTCGGAAATTTATTGATATATTTAGATATGGTATTTCTTTTTATGTATCTTTATAGGAATTTATTATTTTTAAATCCAAGGATTTATGTCTTTTTTTTTTCTTTTTGTGGAACCAGGGATTGAAAATGTCTTTTAATAAGCCATTATCTTTAAGTGATGGCTCTGTCTGACTTGTTCTAGTCTTTTGTTTTTTAAATGGTATTGAATATGACATCTCATTTATATGTTACAAATCTTTTAATCCTCCCATTGCTTGCCTAGTTATTTATCTATGCTGTATCTCAAATAATTTAATCTAATATCTCTTCCTGTTTCCAACCTCTTCTTTACTGGGTCTTTGAGGCTCTACCATCTTATTCTTTTTTTTTTTTTTTTTTTCTTTTTAAAAATATATCTAAATCTACCAGGTACTCAGGGTCTTTCTACATGGATTGGACTCATAGTGATCCTCCTGTTTTCAGCCACTAGGATTACAGACACTTGCCACCATACCCAGTCTCAGTAGCCATCTCAGTGGTGCTTTAGTCCACTGAGCTCTCTGGCCAACTGCACCCCACTGTTTTTGCTTGTTTATTTTTCTTACTCTTACTTACCTCTCCTTTGCCATGGAAACTCCATATGACTTGAGTTGGAGAATTTCCTGCAGAACACTTTGGTTCTGAAGTTTTCTTGGAATACTTGTCAGGAATTACAAAGGAACTGTCAACCAATTTATATTACTGTCTTGGCTTGGTGATTCTTGGATTATGGGAGCAGTATAAATCTAACTCTTAACTTCTGTGATGCTTGATTTAAGATTAAGTTTGCCTGTTGTGTTGGCCTTGATCATCAGTTTGACTGGCTTGAGAGATACCTAAGAAATTAATAAAGCATACTTCTTGATATATCTGGGTTACTCATAAAGGCATGACTTGAGGACTGTGCAGTGGTAACATGATTCATGAACTTAATTTGCTCCATGATTTGGAAAATGGCCACCTTTGTGTTTGTGTAGGAAAGATGGCTGTGCTCATGTTGTCATCTAATGTAGAGTTTGTAAACAAAACCAAAATTTTTCCAACTGCTCTTGTTTGCAAAACAAAAGTGCTTGTGAACCAAGGTACAGCTGTAGTTGGTCTCTGGACCCATCCCATCTGCCCTTACCCTTTACCTCATCTTCCACATTTCAGATGGCTTAAGTTGAGTAGTTCCCATCTGCCATCCTTCTACCCCATGCATCTACCTTGGAGTCAATGATGAACCAAAATCTCTGGAACCAGGAGCCAAATCCTTCAAGTTATGGGTCAGGCATTTCCCCCCAGCAATATGAAAGCTAACTTGGACATCTACAGAGACTTCCTCCCTTGAGGGCCTAGGTACAGCAAGTTATAGGACTTTCCAAATAATTCATCTTTTCCTTACTTGCTATATGTGCAATAAACAGCAATTTGAGGAGCCTCTGCTAATGCTGAAGTCTCAGCATCCCCATTTCAAGTCAGCTCTGAGCATACTTGAACTTGTTCACAAAACATTTGTGAATTCACTTTTGCATTTAAAAATATATATTTTGGCTGTATCATCTTAGTTCTAGGCTTTTCCTCGACTAGATCTCATAGATGTTGATTGATTCCTCTTTACTCTGTCCCATATTTTCACAAAAAAGTAATCAAGGGGCCGGCCAGGGATATAGTGCCTGCCTGCTAAGAGCAAGGTTGTAAGTTTTGATTCCCAGTTAAAAACAAACAAACAAACAAGCAAACAAACAAAAAAAGACCAGCAATCAGTCGCTGTGTCTACCATATGTATACAAAAGTTTTAACAAATATAGTGAGGAAATGATAAAAATGAATATCTTTTAATCAAAGAAATATGAGGTACAGAAAAAAAATGAAGAATTTACACTTATAGTCTTTCTTCATTCCTTCTTATTTGATGGCTGAGGATAAAATACAATCTCTTTCTTCCTTAGTTTCATACACTGGAAAATGAATAATAATACAATCTGAACAATTATTAGAATAAAGTTGGGGAATACATAAAGATACTTGGCAAAGCACCAAGCAAAAAGTGAATGTTTAACAAATTGTGGTTCTGTCTCTCTAAAGGCAAGGAAAATAGACGTGTATATGGTCAACCTAATAGTCTGAAATGGTTTTGCAAAAAGGAATGTCAGCAGTTAATTTTGGGTACATAATCAAGCTGGCCTTTAGAAATCTTGAATCCTTAAGGACCCAAGTAGGAAAAAGGTCAATAAAAATGTAAATCTTCACTTGTCCTCTTACTCAGAGCGCATTGGTGATTCACAACCTCTGAGTCACACATTATGGGATGTCTTTATATGGATGTCTTTGGAAGACCTGAATGGGGCATTGCACTTAGATACCCATTAAATCTGATCTTGCAGGGAGAAACAATGGAGATGTAGTAACCCATGTGTGACTGTACAGTTTTCCTTTGATGTAGTCTATATTTGCTCACATCTTACATCTCAATAGGTGAGGGGGGAGTAAAGTGGAAAAGACAACCATTGCTTTGGCCACTGTTTCATCATGGCAACAATCACCTATTAATGTTCCACAAGGAGTAAGAGTTAGAAGGTACCTGAAAAATCATTGACTTGTTAGGAATTGTCTACTCTTATTTTTGGTATAAATCACTACCAAAAATATTGGTAGATTCTCTTAACAAAATGAGAAATAATAGTTACATCCGGGAGTGTAAGGTGAAGTACTCTAGAGGAACTGCTTATACTAAAATTGATCCTCCTCATTGTGTATTTGGTATTTTAGGGAAAGGTCTACAGGGTGTTCAGGGTCTCAGTACTATATCAGACCCATAGTGATCTTCCCATTAGCAGCTTCCCAAGGTGCACACACCATGCCCAAGCTCAGTTGCTGGCTCAGTGTGCTCAGGGGTGGGGCTTGCCCTGCAGACCCGGGGATGGAACCCCCGCCCCCTGAATCTGCTTTCAGGTGCTTTAATCCACTGAGCTATTTGGCTGGCCCTGATCCTCCTCATCATTAACATTGCATTTTCTGAGTGGGACGTGCTAAGATGGCAAAGGGGACTGTTTTACTTATTCATAGCAAAGATACTTCTTTGTGGCACATAGTATATATTACTTTTTTCAAAAACAGTAAGTCTCCTCATTACTCTTTAGTGGAAGTGAATTTCCCATTCATATATAGGCGAGTTAAACTTGCTAATCAACCGTGATTTAATGTCCTCTGACTCATTTCCGGTAGAGAGATCAGCAGTTGAAATCATGAGTTCCATATCTGGACTGTTTCTTTCTTTTAAAGGTTTCACTTCTGCCTTCCCTGACATCCAAATGTGAGGAACAGTGAGTGTTGAGTGAAGACCCTTGACTGAAGTGCTGTCCTTCTCCAGGGACTTCTTGCTCCAAAGAAACTGTAATATATTTCCACCAGTGCCTGGCAGCAGTAGTCTCTGGCCTCACTCTATCCACTTTTAGATCGCACTAGGCCATCATCATTTGTGATCTCTTCTCTCAGTGTCATCCAAGCCAAGCATGTTGGGTGCTGTCTGCCTGAGCTTCGGTGGGACTGTGCTGTCGTGCTGGCTATGATCCCCTCAGTGGGCTGCTCAGACATTCTCCTCTGCCCCCATGTCATACTCAGGCCATAGGGTAGGGGAGGAAATTATGTCACCCCTTTTCCTGCCTACATATTTCATATCAGCATTTACTATTCTGGACACCAGGTTTGAGAAAAGTATCCTACAGACCACTTCATTCTTCCCAGGCTTTCTCAACCTTTTTTCCTGTGTCCCCATGTACGCCAAGTAGGCCCGCTAATGTAGCAGCATCTGAGCCATAATCTGACATCACGTATGTTTTGCTCTCTTTCTTATCAAAAGGTCTTCTTGCTTCCTATTGGGATGGCTGCTGTCATGTCCACCATTCTTCTCTAGAGCTTCACCCTCCTTGTGTCCTGGGCAGCACTCATCCTCTGCTTCCTTGTGACCATTGAATAACATTAACGACAGAAGGGACTGCACTGAAAACTAAATTGCTGGGAGGAGCAATGCCTCAAGAGGTATTTCAATGACATAATAATCCCTGTTACATATTCAAGGACAAGCCAAAGTAAAGCATATATCAACAGCTGCCTTTGTCAGAAAGAGCTGGCCACCAGTAGCAGTTGCTCTGCCCCACGACTCAAATATCTCAGGGACCCTGATGGCCTTTGGTGTGAGGCCCATGAGGCAATGAGCTCTTGACATCACACTTCAACCATCTCCAACTACAAACTCCTCTGGCCACAATTTTGACACATTGCTTGCTATTTTAAGACACACTAGCATTTTTCTGTCATTGGTCTTTCCAGTCACCTTGTTCTTGGTAGTAGTTGAGGAGGCTGAGATAGCGGAGCTCAGTATCTGCCCCAAAGCACACACTCACGTGAGTTTCTTTTCATTTCAAATCCAATGCTTTACAGGACTAATTTTTCACTGGCAGCAGTAACCGTGACCTGGTTGGGTGGCAGTGGCAGGTGGGAAGACTTTTTCTCTCTGAAAAACCTTCCTCATTAACCAGTTCCCTGTTCTAATACAATGTGGTCTTGCCAAAACATAGATACTATATACCCAGTGAAGGGTGCTCTGGGCACTTTATTCTTTATGGCTGAGCATTAAAAGCTCAGTGACATAGTTTATGATTCCATTTCCCAGAAAGAGCCTACTGTGAGCAGGTTTTATAAAGATGAATGGAAAAAGCTAAAGGGAGCCGTAGGTCTACTCCAGGGTAGGAAGATCTCTGTTACAGAGTGTGGGTGCTGAGCTTCAGAGCAGAAAATGACTGGGAGCTTTGACAGGCGAGGGCTGAGGCGGAGCTGGGGGAAGGCTGAGGAGCTGCAACTTCTACTGGAGGCTGTTATCAGCCACAGGACTGACACTCTCCTCTCACCAAGACAAGTGCTTTGCAGGAGCAGGAACCACTGTGCTAAGGCCTAGGGTTGTCCTAAGAAAAGGGTTGCTTGCACAAAGCTGATGAAAAATTAATTTGGGCAATGGGAGACAGTGGAGCTTTTTGTACAACAATATTAGAATGTTAAGAATGAACATGGAGGATGTTTGCTTTATTTCAGAGATCAATATCTTCCCACTGAAACCTTTAACTTTTTTTCAGCCAGGATAGAGAAAAATCTACCCCAACCACTTTACTTTTGCCTTTATCATTTGGAGATGTTGCCTCATGTGAAAAACAGCTGATAAAAATTCCCAATAAGGTAAAAATAGCTATTTTTATCCTTCATTAATTATTAGACTGAAATATCTTTATTATTTACTTATTGGAAAAGATTTACAATATTTAGTGTGGTGAGGACATGAGGACTATCACGAAATAGTATAAAGATTTCAACTTTCCCTCAGATTAAAATCAGTGAAATACCAATAGCAAGCCCCATTAGAATCTTAACAAGCAAAACCCACAATTCATCTGTGGGAACAAAAATGAAGATAAAAATAATTTTGGAAAAAACCCAAGGATTTGCCTTACTAAACATAAAAACTTATAACTATACAAGAGTGGGGCAAAAGTATCATAAAAATAGAGAAATAAAAGACATAGAATTAGTATAGAACAAGAACAATTACTCAGTAGTATAAAATAAAAGTGAGAGCAAAGTAATTCATAAACATACAGGAAAGGGTCAGGGAGATAGCTCAGTGAACTGAGTGCCTGATTAGGCGACTGCAGGGGCCAGGTTAGACTGTTGGCCCCACAGGCTGCGCTAGCCTGGCCCCTGGCTGAGCCAGCCAGCAAGACCCAGTGTGGCGACACACACCTGTAATCCCAGTGCTGGGGAGGCTGAAAACAGGAGGATCACTACAAATCCAAGCTGCATTGTGAGACCCTGTACCAAATACATAAAATTAATAATAATAATAATAATAATAATAATAAAGGAATTTGTTACTTGAACAGTTTCAAACTTGTAGGGAAAAGACTATTAAATGGTTTTATATCAATTAAAAAGACAAAACTTAGTTCTCATCATACAAAAAACAAGATAAATTATAGGCATCATTTGGCCATACTTTCCATGCAAGGTAAATATTCTTAAGTTTTAAGGCCACATAGTTTTTGGTAATTACTCCACTTTGCTATTGCAGTACAAAAGCAGCCTTCAATAATATATAGATAAATAGGTGTAGCTATGTTCCAACAAAAAATTATGAAGGCCAATAGCTTGCTGATCTCTGATTTTAAAGATTTGCGTTTATAAATAAAACCAAGTCTATAATAGAAAATGTATCAAAATTCATTTTAACATGGATGTGAGGAACTTCTTTCTTTAAGCAAGACACAGACCAAAGGGATTAATTAAAAATACCCAGTTTCAGCGATAGTGTGGGGAAAGGTTTGTAGATATATTCCTCTGGGGCATTAATGCCATTACAAGGAATTTATCTTATAGACTAGACTGCATTATACATGTAGCGGTGTCTCCATCTCCACAAGACTATTGAAAGAGGAGGTTGGTAATAAGGTACATGTGTATTACTAGGGTTTTGTCAAATTATGGTAATCTGTACTGTAGCAACTAAGAAGAAGAATGTAGCTTACATGTCCTGACATGAAAGGATATCCTTGATACACTAAGTTTTAAGAAAAGCAATTATTTGTGGAATAGTAAAATCCCATTTTAATGAATACTGCATATTATATATGGATATAGAAACAATTGTAGCAATGTGGACATCACATTAATTGGCTGAGGGATGGGGAAGGAGGGAGTGACACACTCCACACATACGGGGCCCTTCTGCATTGTTTGAATGCTTTATGATGAGTCCATATTAGCATTATATAAAAAAGAAAGATGTAAGAGGCTGTATTGGGAACTCTGAGAATGCTGCATGGAGCTGAGGATTCCGCAGCAACTCTTGTAGAGACAGATGGGTAAGAAAGGAGTGTAACTGCTCTATGGGCTATTGTGGGCACAGAACACAGTGTGCCACACTAAGGTCATGCCACAGGCCTCTCGGTGTGGCAGTGAAAGATGTCACATCCTGGAAAATGTTGGTGAGGGTGGACTGGGAAGGCTACAATTTGGCCCACATGTAGCCTTTCTCACTAAGTGGCTTTCTGCCCCAGCACAGGGCACTTGGCTTTTGGCTACTGAAAAAGTTTGTGGACAGGATTAAGGTAATACATATGTAATCCAAATATTACTGGTTCATGCTCAGTTGTAGTTTATTATTTAAGTAAAGTGGTTCTACTGAGAGGTCATGAGAAATATCAGAGATCTTTTTGCTGTAGTTGTTTTTAAAGTGTTGGCATAAGGTTTTACCAAAGAGGCACAGAAGGGAGGATGGGGAGGGGATATATCTCTATCTCTACCTCTACCTCTATACTTTTTTCTTTTCTTTTCTTCTTTCTTTCTTTCTTTCTTTCTTTCTTTCTTTCTTTCTTTCTTTCTTTCTTTCTTTCTTTCTTTTCTCTCCCTCCCTCCCTCCCTTTTTCCCTCCCTCCCTCCCTTCCTTCCCTCCCTCCTTTCCTTCTTTCTTCCTTGTTTTTGTTCAGTACTTGGAATTGGACTCAAGATCTTGCACTTTTCAGGCAAGTACTGATTCTACTGAGCTATCTCCCCATCCCTGAGAGAGATTTTTCAAAAGCCATTTTCATCATTTTCTCCTTTGTTATTATTTATGGCAGCTACTCAGATCTTAGCTCCTCAAATCTTGACTCATTCAAATGACACCTACAGGTCTACACACAGGTCCTCAAGACTAAGGCTGCTTTTCTTAGGAGAATCATACTCTCATAGAATGCGGTAAATAAAGGAGAAAGTGAAATCTGCAAGTGGCTTCAGGACTGGTACCTTGCTTGTACCTCCAGTCTGATCAAGCCTTCTTTCATATTCCATATTTGGAAATCCCTTCAACCTATCATGCTGGTTCCTCCTCTGTGAACACCAGCCCTCCTTCCTCCGTTCAATCAACAAGCCATAGGTCACCTGGCATTTGTTTCAGAAAGCCTTTGAGACACTCCTAGGCAGCTTAGGTGCCCTTTTGCTTTTTGCATGACCTCTCTTGGCACCTCTGTTCATGCTTATCACATGATGCTATGGTTGCCTTCTGTGTCTCTCCTATTGCTTCTAAACCTCATAATGTTCAGAAGCACCTGTCCTGTGCACCACTGGGTCTACAGCAACTAGCACAGGGCCAGGCATCTAAAACTGAGTTGACAAGTGTTTATTGCATGTTTAAAGACCTGATGTCTAGCATGAGTAGCTCAGGCAGTTTTTTAGCTCCATTATGCATAAACATACTCTCATATATCTGCTTTTCTAGCTTCAAATTCAGCCTGTTACTCATATCCAAGGATAGAAATTATTTTCAACCATGAGAGCCCTATAAGTCAGCTTCCATAAAAACTCTAAACTATTTCACTATCAATAAAATTATTAAATATAATAAAACATTCATATTCCAAAATATTTAACAACTTCTAAAGAAAAGAAAATTTCACAAGTACATGTACTTACCTGAACAGATATCTGTGATATATTAAATGGAAATGGTAGAGTGCAAAGCAATGAGTGTATTAAGATATGATCACATTTTTGTAAAAACAAGTAAAAGGAAATAAAATGCAAAGAATCCATAAAGGAATATATATGTTTAATCCACATGTTTAAGTGAAGAAATAACTAAATAAACATAGATTGCTGTGAATATATTTTCATCACACTGTTAAATGTTGTTATCTTCAAAAGATGGGATTGAAGAAGTGGAAATAATGAACTTTTCAAGCTTTGGTGCATTTAACACATACAAATGAATATGTATTTCTAGTCCATGTATTTGTCAACTTTTCCATACTATCTGATATCACAGCTTAAAGGAGAAGAGGTTCATTTGGCTCAGTTCCGGGTATCCAGTCCCTGGTCCACAGGCTCCAAATAAAGAACATTATGGCGGAAAGGAATGCTGGAGCAATGCCGCTCAGCTCTTGCTGACTGAGAAGCAGAGTAGGGGGACGGTGCCAGAGAAGAGCAGGCAAAAGGTCACACAGAGTTCCCAAGGTCATGCCTCTGTGACCCACGCAGACCCACCCAAGAGTGTACTTTACATCTGCTAGACTTTCCTTAATGCAGTGACACTGACATGTTATGCCCAATGATCACCATCTAACAATTAAATTCAGCGGTAAATACACTAAGGTCACCACACATTCCACATTTTCAAAATATCGTGTGCCCATGCTTCATAAATTTTCATGTGTTTCTGAATCACCTGGAGCTTTGTGAAAACCCTTACTGCCAGGCCCCAGGGTTTCTGAGTCAGAAGATCTGAGACAGGGCCCAAGAATATGCATTTTAAGCACATTTCCAGGAGCTGCTGCTGCTGCTTACTCACAGACCTGACCTGGAATAGCACTGCTGCAGATGTGGCCCCCCAACCTCCACCCCCCAAGACATTTCAAGGGCACTGGGAAGGCTCAGAACTCCTGCGATTTTCAAGTGCAAGGCTTGAGTACTCTCTGTGCTGGAGAAAATGTGCTTGTTCTGCTCAATGGTGCTCACCATCTCCTGGGAACCTGCATTCTAATATCATAGTGGAAACTTTTCTATGTGTCATTTAGGACACTGAGCACAGGACTCCCGGTGATCACTATTGTTCTGAGCCTTGCAGGATATTTTACTCCATATTTTCACATAGCCTAGATCCACTGGGCTGGAGGTGACCAATTGCTGGCTGAAGGTTCTGTCAGAGCTTCCTTGTAATGGAAAAAATATGATATCATGGCCAATCAGCCTTTACTCTCCCAGATGACTTATTTTGGTGACAAAACCATCAAAGATGAAGACCTAGGATTGAAGGAGCAGTTAATGGGAGTTTCAGAAAGGAACCTAACTGAAGGAAACCTAAGACTGCCAGCAGTTCTCTGGATAGACCATGATCTCTCACCATCTCCAGGTGACTGCATAACTGTGTAAGCATGTGGCATTACAGAAATATAAAGTAAGGTCAGAGAGTGGTAATTGGATTGGAAGACAATTACTGCAGGGGGTGGGAGGCTGGCTGGAGCTGTGCCCTGGAAGGAAGAGAGCTGGGAGAAAAGCACCCACCCTATAGCTGTCCATCCTTTTATTTCCCTCTAGTAGTCCTCATTGGTTGGGCCAGTCTGAGTCTGAAAAGCAGAAAGCCCTTTTACAGGACCTCTGCAGGCCAGCCTAGTAGAAAAGCAAGAGGAAGGATTAGAGGCTTCAAATAATAATCAATTTATTGCCTACATTTCTCATTGTATTAACTCATGAGAATGATACATGATTTTAATTTTTCTAGATTCATGTAAGCTGTCTCATTTTGTAGCTATAAAATAAAAATTCTAAGTGATGGAAAACAACCATCTACTTATCTGTGCCACCTCCAAATCCTGATGAAACTGGTGAAATCCCATCCTTTATCACTCCCTTCAATCAATTCCAGGGCATTCATAGATCAAAAGATAAAATAATGCTGCTGTTGAGAAGCTAGCACTGGAAAATACATTCTGAATTTTGAGTAATTAAAGATTTATTAGGACATAGAAAACAATAACAACAAATAAAATATTAATAAAATGAACTATGTTAAATTTGAGAATTTTAATCTGAAAAGGACTATGAAAAGAAGGAAAACAGGAGCTACACACCGAGAGAAATCACACAACACCTATAATTTATACCTAGACTGCAACAAATCTTATAAAACAATGGAACTGTCAAACAGTACAGGATAAAAATGGTAAGCAAGACTCTATGAAGAGACCAGTAAACATAGTACAGTATATGGTGTTCAATCTCCCTTTTAGCAAACCATAAAATTCAAATTAAATTCACAACAAAACACACTAGAGTAAACTCTCCAGAATACTCGGACACAAATGTAGCCCTGTTGTATGATACTGATAAAGTTTAAAGTGCTAAACCTCTCTTGGATGGCTGTCTGGTACCACATAGTAGTGTTGAATATAAGCATACTCTGTAGTCCAACACTTCCATTCTAAATGCAAACCCAACCGAAAAGCATAGTCAAAAGACATAATTTAATTCTGTATAACAGAAGGACCCATAACACTCAAAATAAGCCTAATGTCTAGTAATAGAAGAATACCATTCAGAAGTTAAATGAACAAGATATAGCCACACACACCACTATCAATGAATAGATTTATATTCAAAACCAGGCAAAAATATTCTATGGTCTCAGAAATCAAGTGGTTATCTTTAGGAAGAATGAGGAGGAAGTGGTAGGAAGAGGGCCTGAGGGGATCCTATGGTTCCAGCAATTGTTCTGAATTTTGACCTGGGTGGTGGCTACATGGTGTGATTACTTTATGTTAAGTAATTGAAGTATATGCTTATTATTTGTAATTTTTTCTTCTTTCAAGTTATACTTTAATTAAAACCAATTTAAAAGAAAAAGCTTTATAAAAGACTGAAGGGATTAGACATAAGAGGAAATGATGTAAAGTCTTACTTGGACAAGTGCAAGTCTGAGATTGATGTAAATGACCAAGATGCTATTTTAGCCCCTGGAGCCCTGACTATAATAGATCATCCAGTGTTGCTTCCCAGCTCAAATCTGGAAAATCATGTCCTAAAAAGAAGTAGTTAAAGACTCTAAATTTCACCGTATCATCCCTGCACCTTTCCAACTGGGCTGAAATTAAAGCTCTATTTAAAAGTGAAGTCATTTAATATGACTTAAATTGACTGGCTTATCTGTCCATGCCAGAACCACATTTCAGAGCCCTTCACATCCCAGGAAGTGCACACAGAACACTTTGTTCTTTGCTATTCTCAGAGTCTAAGAAGCCTGCACATGAACAAAACAACCCTATCACTCAAGTTATGGTTATGTGTAGTACAAAATCAATGGACAAAAATTATGTATTTTAATAACTTCTAAATAATGTTCTATAACTAATGGAATAATTTGAGGAGCTCAACAAAGCAACAAAAGCTATTAACAGTCCTATTAGTCTACTGCTATCTTCATTTTTTTCTAGGACACCTAATACATCTCAGCAAAATGCAACAGTTACAGCTCTGAAGGGCAAAGATTCCAAAACTCTGGCTATTAACCAGAGTCATGTGAAGGTTCAGGTGAGTCACGGCTTCATGGATTGATAAAAATTTTCTTTTCTAATTATGACAGGATCACATAATGAATCTGCCCAATGTATTCAATCAAACCATCTCATAAAACAAGTGTAAATACTGTGCAGTACTCACCTCCAAACTTACACACACCTAGAGTGGCTGGTGGGGTCTGTGGTCACCAGAAGTGGCTCTCCATGCTCTGGGTCAACAACCAGCTCTTGACCCCACTTCTAGCAGGCACCCATCTGTATGCTGCTGTTATAAACAGGATGAGCCCCAGTGCCTGTCCTAAGAACTTGGGGTCATGGGTTTATTTGAGAATACTTAAACGATAACTGTAAACAAGTTCAGCTTCTATTTTGGGGGGTGGGGGTGGAACCAGCACTTGCCAGGTAAGTGCTTATTCTAGTGAACTATCTTCCTGGTCTCTCAGCTTCTATTTTGTCATCTAGAAAATCTTGATAAATATTCTTGGAGCTACATACACATTTTCTTCTTTTTTAAATCCAAAAATTTTCATCTCTTACATACCATTCTGTGACCTGCTATTTTCACAGGTATTTTATTGTTATATTTATTTATGCGTTGAACACTTTGTTTTCAGGACTTTAGACTTTGTGAGAGACACAGGAACTGGGGCTCAGGGTGAAGCCATACTGTGCCCACAGGCGCTGCCCCTGTACAGGCCAAGGCTCCTTCCCAGGTTACCCAGTGGTCTGAAGAAGCAGCTTCACAAGACCCATCTTTGAAAACACGTTACCCCCTATTTTCACAGCTGAGCCCAATTTCCATCTATATTTTTTGCTTTCACAGCTGAGTTGAAGTTTTATCTTTTCCCCTTTAACACAAACCAATGTGTACTTTAAAGGACGAAATACAGGGAACAGCTTCTGTGACTAGAGATGACTCGCCTGAGGGCCACATTCCCCTGGCCACTGGATGCTGCCTGCTGAGGACAGACAGATGGACAGCCCAGCGCTCTTGGGTGCCACACTGTGCTGCAGCACTGAGGTGTGAGAAATACAGAGTCACAGCAGGGCCAGGAGGCTTTGATGGCCCAGGGCAGGGCACGATCGTGGATGCAAGGGCTGGTGACAGCTGCCATCAAGCTTGACATAAAACCTGAGCCTGACTCCACTTTCCCCATCAGCCTTATGTCAAAGCATCAGCACAGTAATAGGAACGACTTCCATTAACACATTTTCTTGAGGCCAGAGAGGCAAGTGAGATGTTTTTTATGCTTCCCGACCCGACTCTGATCCCTACAGTGTATATAAATAGCTTCCTGAGGCTGCTCCTTAGCTGTCCATCAGGAGTCCTACTCCCTGCGTTATGGGGCCTGCATGAGTCGATATGCTTTTGTCGCTGAGTACAAATAGGTCACCTGCCACCCACATACAGAACTTCACCAGAGAAATGACTTAAGCCTCAAAAACTGAAATGACTTCCAGGCTCCTGGGGTCCGGCTTTCCAGTCTCTGTGGCTGCAGGTCGAGGTGGAAGTCCTTGCAGGGGGTGGGGCAGCCTGTCTGCTGTGCCTATCTGCTGTCGTCCACCAAGGCGGGTGCTACATGAGGGGGAGCTAACTGCTGTGGCCGTTACTTTAGCATCTTCACCATGCTTAGGCCTTGTAACCTGTAGGCAGTCCTTCCAATAGTAATTTCTGATGCCAACTCCTGATAAAAGAGCTATTTTCCCACACCCGTGTTCTTCTAGAACTATTCTTTCTGCTTCCTCCATCAGCAGCATGCCAAATCCCTGATGCTGAAGCTTAGTGGGATACCGGCTGCTCCCAGGGACTACACTTCCGCACACATGCAGCTCTCGCATTATGGAAGCACCTCCACCCAGCTCTTAAGGGAAGGTTTCCTCTGAACACTTGTGCAACTGCAGCAGGCCAATCAGAATATCTTGATCAGGGTCTTTGTAGGACAGGAACATTTCCCAGTCACTATTTGCAACATAATCTCTCCTCACCAACTCAACCTGGTATGGCCGTACTTTGTGATGAAGTTCTTGGATTCCAACCTCTCTGGTTCTTACATCTTGACCCTGTATCCCAAGGGCTTTCATTCTTGCAAACATCAGTTCTCTCAGGTTGTCATGCTCCGCTCCTGAGCTGACTAAGGGCATCAGAATGTCTCCCTGTACTCGGTACACTCTAGTCCACAGAGGTACAAGGGCTAGGATCTGAGCCACCAGTTCTATCAGGTCAGTAGGAGGGTAACTCTTGATTATCCTGATTTCCAAAGTCCATACAGCCCTGTGCCACAAATCATCAGGGTGGGGTAGAGGTTCATACCAGCAGGGCAAAAAGCAGGGTTGTCCAAAAATTCTGTCAAACTGCCAAGAGCCATGTTCCAGTCCCATGTTTGGTTGATCAGGCATCATATGGGCCATGACTTTGAAACCAGGATCATTGACCAGGGGGAATGACTCACATGCTGCCTTCACAGTGTGGCCCCTGTTGGTATCCCTGGCCACATCTTCTCTATACTCTGTACTCCGATCTATCTCCAGCCTTGTACAGTTGTAGGTCAACATGTCACTTAAGCATCTCTTTATCCAATAATCTGGCCTGGTCTCGATGGTAATTCTTATACACTTTGTAAGGCTTCTCTCAGAATACTTGGCTGTCTTCTAAATATTGTTGGAAGTATGTCTGGATAAGGCATCATGTAAATTTCAGATAAAGTATTCCCTGTATTCTTCTGGAAGGGCCATTAAAGTTCCACCCATCACGATAAACTCAACTATACCCACACTGTGAGCAAGATGTTTTAACTATTCTACTTGGTGTCTCCTCTATAGATGAGGGTTGTGTCTGGCACAAATAGCTTGCATGGAGGTTGGCTCATATCTGGTGTAGGACTGGGTGGAATACTCCAAGTCTAAGTTAGGTACACCAGGGCAGTAGTCACATATGTTTCCTGTTAAACTTATGTGTGGGGTTGGCAATAACAGCAGTGCCACTGGCAGTTCTCTGATGGGATTTGCTTTTAACTTGGGGACCAAGACCTTCTGATACTGAGGAGGAACTGCAGCGAAGATATCCACCAGGTGGGGCTGTGCTGAAAGGCCATATTCAGCAGCTGTCTTGGTTTTCACCTTATTGAGATCAATGTCTTTCCCTTGCTCGTGGGCTTTGATCAGTTGTTTAATAACATCTCCTATAGTCAGCATCACTAGCTCAGTGGGGCTAAGATCTCCTTTCTTCTGTCTTTTCTCAACACTGCCTCTGGAGCACACACCAGCAGGAAACTGCAGCTCACACCCAGGCGAAAGTTCACAGCCCTTCACGGTATTTTACAAGCACCTTTCTGTTTTGCTGGAAGCTGCACACAGGTGCACTGTGTCTATCTTACCTCTTCCTGAATCCTCTGGCTGAAATGAGCCTTTAGCATACTCTGTGTGCCTCGTTCTGTGTCTCTTTCTGTCTTTTTTTCTCTCTCAAATGATTAAAAAAGAAAATGAGAAAGATCATATGTTTTGCTTCTGTTTGAAGAGGAAATCTTTAGTTTCCCCAGATAGCTTTTTATCCTCCAAATGACCTTTAATAATGACCTTAACATTTATATATATAATATCTTTTCCTAGTTACTTTTTTACAATAAAAATAAAGTCTTGTCAGCTCATACCTGCCACAGCCCAGTTGATAGCAGGAGCAGTGGGGGCTGCGCAACTGAGTTCCCACCACAAGCTTTCTTTCTACTTCTTTGCAAAAGGACTGCCTATAGGGCCTGCTTCACGGTGCCTGGTCACCCCAAGGTGGGTGGCAGCATGTCTAACAGGGGAGGACAAGGGTAACTGCAATGCTTTCTAGCTATGTTTTTCTCAGCTATTGCTACTACTGAGAAGACTAAGATTCTCAGCAGCAATTTCTATATGGGGGCTGATTTTATACAAAATAGCTTTGTTGTTAAAGCATTACCTTTCAAGTTATGTCTGTATTTCAAAGCTTTATCAGTGGCACATACAGAACCATTAACGTGCGTAGTCGCTCTTGGTATTTTCTGATTTATTATTTGATGCTCATTCTACCAAACTGGTAAATCCCTATGTGTACGTGGACCCCTCACTTGCAGATGGACTCCTCAGACAGGGAGGATCTGTAGACCAGCATGGCACAGCGGGGCCACACGGGGCTCACCATGGAGCCTGCCTGGGTTCCTTCTCCTTATCATTACACATACAGTGATTGCTAAGAAGTATTAAATATTTTTTTGCTAAATGAGGAGGGATAAAATATGTGGAGGAATAAGTTTCTATGCTTCTGATCTCAGCATTTTTTGTAAAATTTCATTCAACCCAGTGTTCATTTCTGCCAAAAAAGAAAAAACAAAACAAAACAAAAAACCTTGAGCTTTCCCAGCTGTACTCATGAAATCTTACAGCTGAGCCTTAAAAGTGTGTGGCTTCATAATGAGCAAAAGGAGCTAATTGATAAAATGTTAAATTGAGAATAGTCAGAAGAACATCAAACTTGCTTTTGTGTATGAATGACCGTTAACCAATTTTCTTTCTTTAGCAAGAATCTATTCTTGAAAAGGAATGCAAGCAAAAGGGTCCTGTAAGAGCCCTAACACTAGGAAATGTTGTAAATCCGTAAAAATAATGGTGATGTTACCATCTACAACTCTTTCCTGTTCCCTGAGAAGCATTTCCTCTTGTTCTGAACCCTTCTGCGAGTTCCAAGAGACTGAGCCCCACGGAACGCATCCCTGCCAGCAATGTGCATGGCCTTGTTGGCTTGGCCAAGGTAAGGACTGGAATTTAGCCCAAGTCAGAAAATTGCTCCCAGCAAAGTTTGAGGCCACCTCCACTCTTATGGGACCCAACACTGCATGAGTATAAGCAGGAACCAAGCTTGTCTCACCTACAATATCAAGGTAGGGTGCCTATGCCAATTCCCTTCTTATGGTTCATTGAGGCCTTGATTATGGTTGGAATCTGTGCCCAAGGAGAGACAGTGGTGGAGCCTCCTGCAGGGATTAGTTTCCCGTGGCTCCCCTGGCCACTCCTAGAGTCAGAAATGGTTTCTCACTGCTCTTTGGCTCTGGGAGCTCCAGATTCCCTTGGTGTGTACTTTACCCCTTCTTACACACATATATATATATATAGTTTTTATGTAAAAGTCTCTTGACCCTTCTGAGTTGGAAGTAGTTTCCTAGAATGAATTAAGCTAAGTCTTCTTTTAAAAAGTAATTCTAATTGTTTTTGCTTATTTGATCATTTATTATCAAAACAATGCAATATTAATATGAGGAACTCTCAATTCATTGTGTGTATGTGTGTGTATGGTTCTGGGGGTTAAAACAAGGGTCGCCTGCATGCTATGTGTAAATGCTATCATAGACTATACTACGCACCTATCAGTATTCTTAAGTAGCATAAATAATGAAAATATTATTCTATTAAATCAGAAAAAAATAGAAGAAAACTTAAAGTCCTTAGGCCTACTCAATTTTTTATTATAATTTAAAATTGAGAGCTTTGTCTTATTTAAATAAACAGAGGATAGTGAAAAACCACAGTAAAAGTTGAAAAGTGTAGATAAAGGAATTATTTAGGAAAAAAACACATCAGGCCCCGTGAAAAAGTTGCTGTAATGAACTAAGAGTGATAGTGTTTGGCCTGTAATTCTAGGCCTGTGGTAGGAGAATTCCAAGTCTGAGTCCAACCTGAGAAATTTACTAAGAGTCTATTTCCAAATGAAAACAAAACAACAACAACAAAGTCTGTGTATGTAGCTCAGTGCAAAACCCCAAAAACCTTGGATTCACTTCCTAGTACCCCTGCAGCACTCACACAGAGCCATAATGACAATTTGACAATTTCGGGATATGTTTTTAAAAGAATCTCTGATTTTTCTCTTATTCTTTAGAATTCTTGATTCTCTGTCCCTATGATAAGGGCATAGGAGGCCATTGCGACCTCTATAATTCTAATACAAGCTTTCTATTAACGCTTGAAAAGCATGCTTGTATGATGTTGCTCCCCAGAAACTCCTCTGCATGACTCAGCAATTCCGGTGCTGACACAGCCTCCTCCTCTAGGAATCATTCACCATCTGTTGAACAAGTCCTCAGGATCATCCAGCAAAGCACAGCACTGTCTGTTTGTTGCATTCTGAGAACACACAGATTTAGTCTTCCATAATCAAAAGGGACAAGGGAAGTAGGTGAAACAACTACCCTCTTGTGGGCTTGACACTCCTGTCCCTGAGGCCTTCCACCCAGAGCATGCTGTGACAGTGCTAAGCTGTCACTGGTCTGCTGAAGATTGTTCTGCGTCACTTTGTTGGCTGAAGAGGTTCAAAACCTGCCGTTGCCATGCTGTTCACTTCTGTGCTGATAGCAACATGATTGCAATTTTCCAGTGTGAAGTTCTGTTAGCCTCAGAGACATTGATGTCTTGATTTATACATGTTCAGAACTGGACAATCTGTTGATTAAAAAATGTAATTAGTATTATAACTGCACTTTAATTTTCATATTTGTTAATTAACTTTCCTTTCAAGAGTGACTAGTTTTAGAAAATGGGAGCAAGAGAACTGTGGAATCTCAGAGATGTAAGAGACACTGAAGGTTATTTTTCCCCCACTTAGACTTCTTGTTCCAAATCTCCTCCACCCAGCCCTCCCAGGCTGTCCCTACCTCTGGTGGCACACCACTAATGATCTCACTGGGTAGCCAGGTTGGCACATGTACTGAAGGCCATTATGTGCTGGGCACGTCATTTGTTCTCCTTTATTTCCTACAATCATCAAAGGCAGGTGTCGTTATTTTTACTTTACAAATATTGAAACTGGGTTTCCAGGAGTTTAAGAGATAATTTCAAAAAGAATTATGTAGACTAAGTTTTAGCTGCAATATGTAAGACTATAGGAGTGACACAGACCCTAAGTGTCTGGCCATAAAAGAGAGAGAGAGAGAGAGAGAGAGAGAGAGAGAGAGAGAGAGAGAATATATATATATATATATATATATATATATATATATATATATATATATATATATTCTAGCACTAGAAAGTGAGAAGTAGAAATATTGGAAATGACAATATTTGGAAACTTCCCCAAAAGTAATGAGAGATTACAGAAGATCAGCAAAAGCAAATTAGATAGATATAAGACAAAAAACAAAATAGGAAAACAAGCAACATAATTGGAAGAAAATCAAAGGCAAAGCGAAAATATTGAAAGAAGCCAGGCAAATGAGGACACGTTTACTCATAAGGCAGTAAGTTAAGAATTACTAGCAAGTCTCTTGTCAGAAACTATGCATGAAATTTTAGAGTGGAGTGAAATAAACAAGGCATAGAAAAAAGCTTTGAACCTTAACTTCTAGTTATAGCAAAATTATTCTTGAAAAGTGAAGGAAAAATAACATCTCCAGAAAAATAAAATAGAAGTTTGTTGTTTGTTTCAAGATAGAGTCTCTGTGTAGTTCAGGTTGGTCTTGAACTTATCATTTAGCCCATGCTGGCCTCAAACTCCCAGCAATTCTCTACCCTCAGCCTCCAGAGTGCTGAAATTACAAACAGGTACCACCATTTCCAGCAAAACTATAGCGACTTCTTACCACCAGGATTTTATGCATGAAATGTTAAAAGAAGTTCATTAGGAAGAAGACAAATGAATCCAAGGGACTTGAATCAACAGAATAAATAAAGAGCACCTGAGACTAACCTGACAGCTCTAAAAGATAGCTTTTCGTATAGATCATTAATGGAATACACTGATTAGAATATATGAATAAGTGCAGTGAAGGACAGACATCTCACAGATATGAGAAAGGAATTGAAAATATTCTGTTGTGAGGTATGCACACTACGTATGAAAAGGCATAGTGTTATTTGCAAATCAACTTAGAGTAGTTAAAAGTGTATTTTGTAAAATCTAGGACAGTGGTGGTAAACTCTGGCCCAAGTGCCACTGCAGGATGTTTGTGTTGTTGAGGGCTCTAAAAGGTTCACCACACTGCTCTAGGAAAATGATGAAAGGGGTTTTTGTTAAAAGTATAATTAAAATGCTAGAAGAAGAGTAAGATGTAATTGCACAAATATATATAAGCTAAAAGTAAAGAAAGAGGGAAGAATCAAGCATGCTTATAGCACTGATCTAACCAGTAAGCAAATGTTAACTATTGTTGTATTCATTTTACTCCTATGACACAAGTAGTACCACTTCCTTGGATTAGTGTCTCAGCTGAAGTCACACCTTCAGGAAATTGTGGAGCTGGGATTCACATTCCAGGCCTTGTCCCTAACTTCACACTAAGTGACCTTATTTAAAAAAAAAAAAAAGACTAGAGAATAGTAGTAGAAAAAACAGCACTAGAAATGATACAAAATTTCACTAAACAAAATAATCAGAATTCAACAATAGTTGCTGTATTGCATGATATTATCTTCAAATTAGTTGTTTAAATTATCGATATAAATGTGCAAGATTGGTTTAAAGAAAAAATCAAAACAAAACAATAGCAAAAAAGTTGTAAGAAATTCAAAAGAAAAAATAACAAGAATAATAAGAAGGGGTTGGGGAGATGGTTCAGTGGAATAAGCACTTCCCTGGCAAGAAGCACAAGGGCCAGAGTTCAATCCCCAGTTCCGCCCCCCCAAAAAAAATAATAAGAAAAGTAATTTAAACCTTAACTCCTGATTTCAAAAGACTGCAGAAATCAGCAGTCCAGTTATCCAGACTATCCTGCATATATACATAAATATATCTGTTTCTTTCTTTCTTTTATACTTGTTCTCATCCTAGTTTTTCCTTCTTGTTGAACAAATTATTTCCATTTCACTGCCCAAATGCCCATCAACTGAGAAATGGATAAAAAGATATGGTATTTTTATACAATAGTGTATTATTCAGCTATAAAAGAGATAAATTCCAGGCTTTTGTAGGTAAATGGATTCAGCTAGAGGCTATGGTAGTAAATGAAATAAATCAGATCCACATGTGCAAATGTTGTATTGTTTTGCTGGTGTAAGAACCTGAAACAGTAAATAAAATTACAAAGGTACAATAGATGCTGTGAAAGAAAAGAATTTGTTCAGTAAATGACCTTATTAATGTTAGAGCCAGAGTTTGAAATCAAGCTTCTGACTACCATGCCTGTGCTGTTACTTATGGCCAAAATCAACTCTGCTGCTTCTACTTAGGTATCTATAAGCTTTTAAAGATTGTTGTTTTAAAAATTAACAAAGAAACATGTAGGAAAAAGGCAAAAACAATCTTGTCATCCAGGATGAATCACTGCCAGTTTTCCAAACAGTGCATTCATACATCTTTCTATGCATATATACAAATGTGGAAATAAAATTACACTAATAATCTTTCACTTTTTCTTCTGTGTTCACTTGTCAGTCTTTTTCTAACACTCCTATCCAAATTGGTAAATCAATATTAACACAAAATAATATATTTTTACATTTACAGAGATTTTTCAATTTGTTTAGAAAAGTGGAACCACACTTCATTTCCCTAAGGGCTTGCTTTTCTTTACTAACTCATGGTGGTAATTCTTCAGATAGGCAGGTATAGATCCATGGTAACTGGTTCATTTTATTTATTTATTTAATTTCTTATTTTTTAAAGACAGTAGAAAATAGTATTAAAACAAAGTTACAAGCAATACAGAATTTCACAAAACAAAATAATATGAATTCACAGTATTTGTTGTAATACATAACGTGGTCTTCCAATTAGTCATTCATATTACCAGATATATGCGTGCAAAATTGTAAGAAGAAAAAAAAAGAAAGAAATATATGCGAAATTAAGAAGAGAAAAAGAAGAGATAATTGAAAAAAGGAGACAAAACAAATTCAGCATTATCTGCTTCTTTTCAGAGACCAGCAGAAATCCACAGTATAGTTGACCAAAACATCCCACCTACATATATAGATGTATCTCTTTCCCCCACTCCCTCTCCTGTCCTTCTCATCAACTCAGTAACTCTTTCCTTTCGAATAAGATCATTCCCTTTTCCAAGTGTCTATTGTATTTTTCAGATTCCATTTTCTCTTTCAGGTTCTCAGTCTAAGGAGACAAGAATGGATAAAGACGATATGGTATTTTTACACAATGAAGTCTCATTTAGCTAAAAAACAGGATAAATTTGAGACTTTTTTGGTAAATGGATTAAACTAAAGATATAAATAAGTGAAATAAATCAGACCCGCATGCGCAAACTGGTTAATTTTAATGATCATCTAGTACTCCAATATATGAATGAATCACAATGAATTCCATAATTAAGTTTCAGGGTCTTCTGAGAGCACCCAGTTTTTTTGCCACTACAAAAGTCTGCAACAAAGAAACTCCTGCATCATTCTCTTTATTAAACTAGCATGTTAGTTTTACTTTATCCCTAAAAAGTCACAGTCAATGGGTTGTTTAAAGGTATAAACTTCCAAGAAGACAGGAAACATCAGTAAAAAGTGAACAAATGACATCTAACTCTGCAGACTTCAGTATATTGAAAAACAGATCAGATGCTATTTGGCACATGTGGCAGACCCCGCAAAGGCTCAGGAACAAGTGCTGCCAAGTATTTTGGGAAGTGGAAGGGAAGGTGGTGGCTAAAAGTGTAGAAATGATTTAGTGTTTGTTGGACAAGCAATGAGACTCAGAGGTAACTAAGTGACTCCCAAGCTCCTATCCTCAAGTCTTATTTTGTTCCTTGGGGTGGGTAAATCAGAAGGTCCCTATGAGACTGACACAAAACAATTAAAGGTAGAGGGACATATTGTAAATAAATGAATGCCATATACAAAAGTATTTATATAATCCCGTATAATCTGAGGGCTCTACCAAGTGCCCGAAAAGACTCGGCTTTAATCCCGCTGCTGGGCCTGGGGAAGCCAGCTGGGGCCCGCTGGCTGGGAAGAGAGCTCCAGCTCAGCATCGGTGTATGTACTTCCTTACTGAGTCAGTACTCTCCTTCACTTCAGCCTGGTGGTCTAAGAGACAAGAGCTCACAGAGAAAGGGTTCAGGAAGGCAATACTCAGCAATTTGCCTTAGCTTGCCTTGGATTTTCCAGGCTGTAAGCCTCAAAGTTCCATGTAAATGACTTTGATCCTTTGCTAGGTTCTGATAATGCTGGAAACTAAAAGTACTCTAACCAATTAAACAATAGAACTGTCCTCTCTAGGGTGGATTGTTCAATCCAACTAAAGAAAAGTTCTAAAAGTACTGTTATAAATTATTCCTCTGCTATATTATCCTACTGGAATGTCAGTGGACTTCTCAACCACGATTCTGCAATCCAGAAAGTATGGGCTAGAATAACTTTACAACTATAAAGTAAAATATTTTCAACCTCACACTTACTACTTTAGCTTACCAATCAAATGTCACAGTAAAAATGACATTTTCAGAAACCAAATATGAAGACCTGTTATGCATCCCAAGAAGATGCTGGAGAGCATGTTGTAGTCAGTGAAGGAGGAAAAGCTTCTAACACAGATGTCACTGACTCCTTCTTCCCACTGCCCCAACCCATGCCATTATTGTAAAAATTCCATGTGGTTTTAAGTTCTCAGTAGATTATAGCAGTCTCTTCATTCTCCCTGATCTAGCTGTTACCAATGCCCAAATAAATCGCACACCTGCTGCTGATAAACCATTACCACCATTACCAAAACGTATGTATCAGAAACCTGTGCCAAACTACCATGAGCCTACCTTTTTTCTTTAATTGAAACATAACAATTGTGCATATTAGTGGAAAAGAAACTGTGAGAACAGCAAAGAAACTAGCATTTTCTTCTCTTTAAGCACTGATAATTTTTAGGTATCTGGAACATTTCAACTTTTGTCTTCTAGCTCTGTATAATACATTAATGTAAACTGTAGCCACTGTAATGTGCTATGAAACACTAAATTTATTCTTCTTATCTCACTCTATCTTGGTTCCACTGTACCCCTCCTATCCCTAGTCCCCTACTTTTCCTGTTTTACCTCTAATGACCAGTATTCTAATTTCTATCTCATTAAAATTAAATTGGGAAAAAAATTTTAGTCAGTTGTTCTTCAGACAAAGAACCAATATCTGAACATATAAATAATTTTCAAAATTAGAATTCCCACATTTAAAGGCCCAATCCAAAAATGGGCATCTGAGAGGAATACACACTTCTCAGAGGAGGGAATGCCAATCGCAAAAAATACATGAAGAAACGTTCAATATTACTGGTCACTCAAGAGATACAAGTTGAAATGAGGCTTCATATTCCTTTTTTTTTTTTTTTTAGGTTTCATATTCCTTCTCATCCCAAAAATCAACCAATAACAAATGCTGGTGGGGTCATGGGGGAAAAAGACCCCTCGTCCACTGTTGGTGGGAGTGCAGACTGGTACAGCCACTATAGAAATCAGTGTGGGGATTCTTCAAAAAACTAGGACTAGAGGTGCCATTTGACCCAGGTATTCCCCTTCTTGATATCTTCCCAGAAATATTAAAAACGTCACACTACAGTGATGTCTGTACATTCATGTTCATAGCTGCACAGTCTGTAATAGCTAAATCTTAGAAGCAACCCAAATGCCAGTCTACTGAGGAATGGATAAAGAAAAAAAGATGTTTAACACAAAGGAGTACTTCTCAGCCGTAAATAAAGATAAACTTGAGACATTTCTAGGAAAATGGATGCATCCTGAGACCATGCTCTTAAATAAATTGGACACACAGTGTAAAGATCACATTGTTTCTCTGGTGTGAGACATCAAAAGTGGAAATAAGGATCAAGGCATATAAAATATTGTGAAATAGAAAGAAATTGCTCAAAAGAAAGGGGAATTAGGGAGGAGGAAAGGTGAAAAGAAAAAAGGGAGAAGAAAAAATGAAAGAAGGATAAAAGGAAAATAAAGCTCTGTAAACAAGGAGGGGATGAGGAATTGAAGGGAAGGGGAAAGGACTGGAGGAAAAAAAAATGAAGAATCAGGATATATTGTGTACAGCCACAAATTTCCTATGTTGAATGTGATCATTACATATATCTGCATGATACCAATAAACAATAAAATTTTTTAAAGGTCAAATCTTAATCTGCTCTGTATAAGTAACAATGCACAGAATTTGTCTTCTGGCTTGTTTCACTTAACATACCATGTTCTACCAATATGATTGAATGATAACCTATTGTTTTACATACCACACTTTCTTTATCCTATCACCTATCCATGGACAACTTAGCTGAATTTTTTGAAACCTTGGTTATTGCCACTAGTGCAATAATAAATATGGGAATGTAGGTATCCTGTTGATATATTTATTTTATTTCTTTCAGCTATATATACAATAGCAGGATAACTAAATAATTTAAGCACCAGATCTTCTATGTATTCTTGGTAAAAATACATCTTGCTAGATTTTACCCATAGCTCCAGCCTATCAAAACCTTCTTGTACCCTAACTCTATCAGGCAAAGCCCTTGCTGTCTTTTCTAGACTCTTGTCATCACAAATGAAATCAATATGCCCTTTAAACCCCTACTGTCCCCATGCAGGAGTTCACTGATCACTGCCAATGGTTATTTCTCCAGGCGTGAAGCTCCCCTGTTCTCCTAGCAGATGCTAATGAGGACAAAATCAGTTCTGTGGGTAAAATTTTTATGTTATTCATGTGCCATGTTTGGTTTCTCTGCTCCTAATGTAGCTCATGAGCATTGTACAGTTTCAAGTCTTCAAAAGAAACATTCCTTGAATGAAGTGAGCAGTGGATACAGTCTCTTACCTTCAGTTCATGAAAATTGTCTACAGAGAAAGATACAAGGGAGAAACATCTCAGACAGAACTTTTGTCATAAAGATAAAATGAAACCAACTTTATCTCTAGTTAGTATCTTCAAACTCTCTTTTTTTATCCTTAATTAATACAAAACAGTGACAGAAAAAAAGCCAGCATTCGAAACAATACAAGACTTTACTGAACAAACAGGAATTCAACAATGGTAGCTGTATTATATGATGCTATCTTCAAATTAGATGTTCAAATTATCAGATATAAACATGTAAGATTAACTAAAGACAAAACAATAACAAAGAAGCTATAAGAAATCTAAAAGAGGAAGAAAAAAATTAGAGTTAAAAATAAAATGGAGCATTACTGCTCCTTTCGAAAAACCAGCAGAAATCAATAAAATAATTATCCAAACTAATATATATATATATATATATATATATATATATATATATATATACCTGAATGTATCTTTTTCTATGAAACAAGGGGTGAAATCTCTTTGGTACCTTTAGATCTCAGTAAGTTCACCCACAGTAGTTCTTCTTCCAGCAATGGATAAGATTACTCTCTTTAGTAGAGTACCAGCGAAGTATTTGGCTCAATGTAGTAGGCATGGTAAAAGAAAAATGTGCATGTTTCAACTATCATAATCATGCGATATGGCAAGATGCTCCTGCTTCCTGGGAGGGAGATGAGCAGAATAGTGAAGAGTACGTTTTCATTTCCTCCTGACACCTGATCACATACCCGGTGACACACAAAAGTCAGTCTTGAATCATTTGTCTCCATCTCTGTCTCTGTCTCCATCATTGTCTCTGTCTGTCTGTCTGTCTGTCTATCTGTCTGTCTGTCTGTCTGTCTGTCTGTCTGTCTGTCTGTCTCTTTCATAGAATTTGTCTGACTGAAATGTAAGTGTGGTGACTGGTTGCTAGTTAGTACCATATGTTTTCCAAAAATGGTCAAACATGTGAGAATTTCTGAAACCTGAGGTTGGAAAGTGAAAATCTGTACAGGGGGATTATTCTCAAAATGAGGTTAGATACTATAAAAACCTTCTATTGGGGGGCATTCAGAGCTGTCCACTTCAGCAACAATTTAAGAGTACATCATAGTGTAGGTTAGGTACAATTTGATTGTCTGTCTACCTTGGGAATTTATTTGGTACCCATTTTCTATTTTGCCTTGTGCCTTATGAGGCTCAGAAAATTTGGTCAATGGAAAGCTGGAATTTTCAGAACCTCCATCAGAAAGAAAATGGGAAGGAGAAATCACTGCCACTCCATTGTCTACTGGCCAGCAACTCCTAAGCGGGATTACTCACTTTAAATAAAGAGAGGTAGAGGATTCATAGCAGGGAAGGAGAAAAAAATGTAACTGTGTGATCTCCAGCACCACACAAGCTTATTGCCTAATGCACTTGGTAACATTTCTTTGAAAGAGATGTGGGAAGCTATGACTGTAGGAGAGTGAAAGGGAGAAAGCCTAATCACCTAATTTCTAGAGATTAGCAGATGCTGCTGTTATCCTTGACCCCAAGAGGAAGTAAAGATTGTTGGTATTTCAACATACTCACTACCACAGGAAAAAGGTAACATTTTTAATCTGCAATCCCTTTGGGTGGGGACCTGAGCCAAATATGGATGAAATAGTAATCTAGTCCTTGATCCTTTGAACAGGTGAGGTCCTGAGGAAGGGATGTGCTCTCCCAAAAGAAGCAAGGCTCTAAATGAAAACTTGGATTCCTGTGGTCTGCGGCTACATCATAGAAGCACTTAGATTAAGTAATTTACAGAAATTTAATTCTGTAAATTTAAGCATGCATTTAGCATGCTCATATTCTACAGCTTTAGTAGAAATGATACTGTTAAGTGACTAATATTGCTACAAAACATTTAAAAAACCTTACTCTTAGTTCAATTTGACCACTCTAGAAAAATTACTGAGCAAATAAATTTTATATTAAAATCATACAAAAGAACAAAATGAAATAACACGTATAATTTCTCACTTGCTGGTATTAACTTCTCTCATTTATTTTAAGCCACAGCAATAGTCTTTGGGCTAAAGTATTATTTTTATATACACATGCCCAGAATGCTGTCACTATGTAGCTTAGTGGCTTCCAGCACTCATTGATCTCATAATATCAGAACAAAGTTTTTTTCTTTCTTGCCTCTGGGCACTTAATCTTCCATTAGAGGGGCTCAGTTACCAACATTGACTGTAAAGAGCTTTAAGGCTGAATTAGAATTGTACCAAGTAAACAATTGTGTCATTTATATTTGTTAGAGGGCAGTCACCACCTGGCTTATTCTACTTGGGCTTTAGGGACCCCAAGTGATAGGGCAATTTTTCTAGTGGAAGTTTTTAATCAAACTGTCATCTCCTGTCTAAGCCATCTTGTTGAAACATGGCACTTCTGACCCTGGCAACATCCTGGGGATTTGAGATAGAATATAAATTTGTTTTACTGGATTTTTTTAAATTGGTTGACCAAAAAAAAATTAACTTTGTGTATATTCACAGATTGAACTATTAAAATTTAAAGGATTCATGGCCTCAAATGTAGAAAAGCAAGATGTAAATTAATAAAAAAGTTTCTTGAAATTATTATGCATTTTATTCACCTTTCAGCCCAGGGACTGTGTGTTGCACATGCTGGGCTCTGTCGCTGCTGGGTTGTGTGGTCACTGAATTCACACACTAACTCTGTGCCGTGTGCCTCCCATTGATAAGGAACTGAAGCTCATAGTGCATAAAGAGCTTGCCCAAGAATATGAACACAATCACTCACCCTGCAGTGTTTGCAACTTATATTTCTTCTGGGACAATCTACCCACAGAATAAGATCTTCACCTTTCTCTGTGACTAATGACTACAAAATCCATAGAATGGACTGGATGCACAAAGTGTATTTTAAATCCCAATACCTTACTGTCCCTTCTAATGTTTGTCCTCTACCATCTGAGATTTTGTAGAGACTTCAGACCAGCAAGCAGGAAAGGTTGCACTCACTTAGATTTTTTTTTTTTTCATGAGTGCTACATATAGGAAAAATAAAGAGCGAGCAGAAAGTATTAAAAAAAAGAATTTATATAGTCACCCTCTCTGCATTTAACATCTTCCTAAAACAGATCCGGATTCTTTTGTGTATAATGACAGTTGCTATAAATCACAGTTTGGTTATGTTAGCTTTAGTAATCAGAGGATTATGGTGCCTTTTCATTCAGCTTTTGTCTCCATACTTTTTCTCCTTAAAAGAAACATGATGAGGCATTCTCTTTCTATTCTGTAAAAATCTAAACTCTCTAAACAAGTGATATTCAGGCTGTCGCTGTTGATGTTTAGCAATAGGAACTCACCTGGTTGGTGTAACAGTCTATTGCTTTATGTGACGCAAGTCAGAAGCTATAATGGGTGGTTTGCTCATGAAATCACTGGACATTCTCTTTGGAGAGCAGCTGACAATTTAAACTATTGCAGCAGGCAGGGTGCAGCACTTTTTAGCCATGGTGGCTTAATGATGGACTCAATCAATAGGATTCAAAATCATCCCCCAGTTTCCATGTCAATAGACAAATGATGTCTTGCATGTTATACAATACATAGTTGATATTTAGCATCTCGCTAAACTTGGAATTGAAAACTGCAAAATAGGATGCATTCAAGAGATTTTTAGTTTTTGCCTTCTGTCTTTTCCTAAAGTTTTTCAAACTTAGAAGGGATTTTTTTTTTGTTGTTGTTCATCTAAGTCATCCTTGAAATTTTCTGAGAGAGAAAAGCTTCAGAGTTTGAGACCTTCATCTTCCAGCCTGTTGGGGGTGAGGAAGCTTGAGCGAGAAACAGTGGTTTGATCATTTAGGAATACATCTTTGCCTAGATATGCTGAAGCCACCAACTTGAGCATCTGAAATGTGTTAGGCACTGTTCAGCCATAAAGATGCTGAGATGAGAGTGACCTTCTTCTTCTCTTTCTCTGGGAAAAGAGGCAGCCAGGCTCTCAGAGCTGGCCACTTGGAGACCAGCATGCCAAATCTCATGGGAACACAGGCACAGTTATGTGCTTATGCTTCTTATGGCTGTGTTGGAACTTCAGTGGCTGAGTTGTGTTGTCAGTACAGAGACCATATGGCCTGAAAAGCTAAGAATATTTATGATTTGGCCCTTGATGGGAATACTTTGCCAATGCCTGGCTTAGCCCTTCTGGTTCCAGGATCTACTAAAAGTAATACTCAGAAAGTAGTGGCTGTAGATGAGTTGTCTCAGATAAGCAGTGTGTTTCAGAAAACAGTCAACATCAGTAGAGGAGGCTTGTAATTTTCCAAATGCAGTACACTGCTTTCCTCAACCAGAGCCTTACATTTAGGTCCCTTCCTGGCTCCCAAGGGTGTTTGAGATTGAGAGTGAGGCCATATAAATGGAGAAAACAAGTGGTGGATTGTCTCAGTCTGTTTCAGTACTGACCTGTGACCTAGGACATTTCTTTTTTAGCCTCATCCCCCCATAAATCTTCAGGTAGTGGTGGAATTATAGAAGGAGATAGTAATCTAGGAGGATGAATGTGGAATGTCACCTGGACTATCACAGATCCTCCATAAATATTATATAAATTAGTGGTGAACTGGGAGAGAATAGGAGAAATAATTAATGATGCTTTTTAATTGGTCAATGAACATGTTGAAGTTGTTTCACTCTGATTCTATGAATGATTTTGACATCCTGATTTTAATGATGTAAGAGGTAGAGTTTATGATTGGGAATTTTGTAAAGCAAAAGAAGTCTTTAATTTCCGGGCAGTTAATATGAACTGTTTTATGCCTGTAAATTGAATGATGATAACTCTGTCTGGTTCTTTCATAAGGCTCCTCAATCCGCTTTTTCTCTTAGTAGTATATGTTTGCAGTATATAATGTGCGTGTTCCTTGTGTGGAGTTGGTACATGTATATACATAATACATCTTAGTTCTTTTTTCATCCCTGCCTTACTTACTTTCTCATTGCTGAGACAAAATACCTAACACCTAAAAGTTAAAGAATAAATTTATCCTAGCTCATAATTCATAGGGGTTTCAGTCCATAGTTGGCTGGTTCGAAGGTAGGGTGTCGTGGCAGAGGAGAAACAGCTCATGGCATGGTGGCAGGAAGCAAAGGGAAGAGGGAGAAGATGAAGCCTTCCGAGCCATGCCCTGAGTGACCCACCTCCTCCAACCAGGCCTTGCCTCCGAGAAGCCTCACCTCTGAGCATGAGGCTTTGGGGAGACACCCAGATATAGACCATAACAATCCTACTTACCTCCCTTGTCCTCTCCTCCCTCCATCTCTTGATCCTGTTCCCATTTGAGAAAGATCTAGCTCCCTACTTCCTATCTTTTATTTTGCTTCTTATTTATAACAGGCCTTTCATATAAGAGAAGACACACAATATTTAAGCTTGTGTGTCTGATTTGTTTCACTTAAAATTATGATCTTGAAGTACATTCATTTTCCTACAAATAGCTCGTCTATCTTTCTTTATAGCTAGTCGTAATCCAATATGTATAGATATCACACGTTCTTTATCCATTCATTTATTGATCAGTGTATAGCATGCTCCCAAGATTTAGCTATTATGATTTCTGTTACTATAAACACGGGTATGTGTATATTGCTATAACATCATGTCTAACAATTTCAGGAAAATATATAGAAGGGGAATAGCTAGATAAAACATAATTTCTAGTTTTAGGAGTTTTTTTTTAGGAATCTCCATACTGATTTCTGTACCAAGGGTGCTATTTACATTCCCTTACAGTATGTAAGGGCATATCATGGATTCTTCCTTAAACAGAGGTCTTGACTAGTCAGAGAGAATATCATTTTTATCCTGCAGGCCAAATATATAAACGTTTTATAATGTAAAGAAAATATAACTTCATCTCCCAAATAATAGAATCCAAAGGGGCTGGGGAGATAGCTCAGCTGCATAAGTCCCTTCCTGGCAAGTGCAAGGTCCTATGTTCAATCTCCAGCACCAGAAAATAAATAAACAAACAAACAAATGAAGATGTCAATAGAATCCAAAGAAGGCAGAAAAAAATCGTATCTTTACTTTTCGGTTCACTGGCAGCATTCCCACCAGAGCTATAGTGGACAAAATGAGCTCATTGTATCTAAAAGATTTCCTTTTGAAAATGGACTTAATATCATTAGCAGCTAACACTCATTAAATACCTCCTGTATAGCAAGAACTGTGCTAATTATTCTACATGCAGTCTTTAGTCATCACCACAAACCTATGAAGAAGTTAGATTTGTACTTTAATGTTACATATTTGGAAACTGAAGCAACTCTCAAGACAAAATGAAGCTACTTGAATTTGTGCATATACTTGTCAGTGGTAATAATCTACTTTAATTCCACTTAGCCACTCAGCTAGCAATGCATTATCCTCCCTTGATAGTCTATTTACAGTGCTGATCATGAGATCAAAGGTCTGGGTGAAAATACTGCCCGGGCCATATGTTATAGGGGAACTACATCGCTCATTTTTTCCTCATTGCTGAGACAAACAACCTGATGCCCACAGTTAAAGGAGAAAAGGCTTATTTAGCTCACAGCTGGTAAAGGTTCCAGTCCATATTAGCTGGCTCCACAGCAGGATGGCATGGGGCAGAGGGGCAACAGTTCATGGCAAGAAAACAAAAGTAACAAGAGCAAAAATGAGGAAAGAAGTCTCCTGCTGCTGCTTTTATCTTACCCAGACTGCTGGAATTAGGGCAGTGCCCATTCAGTCAGTGGAGCAATGCAGCAATTGCCCAGCCTTAATCCCAGCACCCAACATTGCACTATCAATCAGTCATAAAGTCCAGATTCAGCTACCTCTGAAAAAGCTTGGCCTCCGTGACTGCACGAGGATTTGGGGGACACCTAGACACAAACCATAAGGACTATTTGAGGGACTGTTTACCTAGGATGTAGGTGTAATTTGCGAGCTGATAAATATTTTACGACATAGCAAAACCACTGCATTTTTTGCAGAGAAGTGTGTGAGTGATGTGCATTTTATTCTGAGAAGAACTTTCATTGAAAGCTGTGATTCAATAAAATATTAAGAAAAATGTACTTAATCATTCAATTGTTTTTTGATTCATTCAGTAAAAATGTAGCAAATAACAATCCAGTGACAGGCACTAGGTAAAGGGGATATTAAGATAAAAAGCTGCATTAAAATAAAAACCCTTTGCACTATTTATTTGACAGTTAGTGGCATAAGTAGAGTCTTCACGTTTCTCCTTATTTTACTAGATATTAATTTATTAATTCAAAACTCAATAAAATTAATAATGCTCACTATATTGACTGAGTTAATTATAAAAAAATTAGATATACCACAAACAATAAAAGAGGCCTCTGTAGCATCTTTTCATGAATTAAATACATTAATCTTTTTTGAACTGTATTAGTTTTCTCAAAGTAATTACCTTGGGATAAAAAGTTATGCAGCTTTAAGCAATGGAATTGAGGCTTTTTACACCAGAAATTTGGGGTGCTTTAGTTTTTCAAGATTCTTCAAGCTTCAAGTAACAGAAATTCAATCTTAAATAATCACAGTAATGTATTTAGTTACACAGCTGAACTCCACAGGGCAGAGTTAGTTTTAGTAATGTGTAAGCACAGAGATCAAATAGCATCAGGGGTCCATTTCTCCATATTCCTTTTAAATGAGCTCCTTGGTGAGACATAGCTCCTGGCCCTTATTCTGCCAGTCTAGCAACCCCAGTGGAAAAATAATCCCCAAACTGACATTAAAAAGGTCACAAGTACTATTTGCATTGGCCTAGGATGGACATGCTCAGCTTTAAACTGATAATTGCAATTACAATAGCCAAGAAGATGAGCATTCAAAGTCAGCATGGTGCACCTGCCTCTGGAGCTGGGCTGGAAATGTAAACTGTTCACCTCAAAGAACCCAGTGCTTTATAGGACAGAAGGTCCCAAAATCCTGAGACAGGTTGAGGTCCCTGACTCACCAAATCCATAGATGTCCATCATGTCAACATGCATGTTTTCAGGAAACTGCCCAGTAGGTTGACAGCCTGCTCTTTACTGAATGACAAATGTCCTTAGCTATATGCTAGGCATTTTTCTAGGCACTAGGTACAGGTAAATAAAATAAGCAAGGAACGTGTTTTAGTGGCTTACATTCTCAACAGGGGAGTTGATCAATAAGAAAAATAAGTAAGGCAGAAGTTCAGAAGTATTATGAATAGCTACAAGACAAGAGAAAAAAAGAATATCAAATATGAAAGAGAATTACAATATTAATATGGTCATGAAATTTCATTGTTGGACTTTGGGTAAAGGGTAGAAGTAAGTAAAAGAGGTGACCATCTGGATATCAAGGGAATGAGTAGCTGGCCAAAAGAAACAGTATGTGCAAAGACCCAGAGGTAGCAACACACCTGGTAGGTTTTTGAATTAACAAGGAGCCAGAGGAACTGAAGTGAATTGTTGATTTGGGGGGGCAGTAGTAAGAGATCAGATTAGAGTCATAATGGCATACTTTGTTAGGACCTGAAATTTTACTTTTAGTGGCATAAAAAGCCACAGGAACACTGTCAAAACAGCAAATCTAGACCTGAACCCTGGTTCTGCCAATTAGTAGGGGTGTGCCTTGGGGCAAATCACTTACTTATGAAGATAGCAGGTAGATTATGAGACTCAAAGAAGGCAACATTGTAAAAAAAGTACAGCATATGACCTGACCCACAGAAGTACTCAGTAAAGACTCATTTTCTTTCTTCCATAGTCTTCCTCCTACAAGAACAAAAGCAAAACACACAAGGCAAACTGAATCCTTACGAGTTCTTGGAGGCTTGTTCTAGGTTTTGTGATGTTTGGGTATCTTTGTTGCCCCACGGCCAACAGTACCTCAGCCAGGGCCTGTTATGGTTTGTGTCTAGGTGTGCCCTCAAAGCCCCATGCAGTCACTGTGGCAGCTCCTAGGTTTGTGATTAATTCATGACCCAGTGCTGGGATTATGGGTGTGAAGGATACACCCACCCTGGTGCAGATAGCCTGAATACAAACCAAGGAAGGGAGAGAGGCTTGCTAGCTGTAGCTGCCGCTGCTCTTCCCTTTTGCTCTTTGCTGCTTTCTACAGCCATGAACAGCTGCCCTCTTCCAAGTATGGACTGAATCCTCCACTAACTCTAAGCTAAATAAACCTCTCCTTCCTTAATTTTGGGTGATTGGTATCTTGTCTCAGCAACAAGAGAAAAGTAACTGATGTAGGGCCTTAAAGCACATCTGTTATAGACGCTTTTAAGAAGAGATTAAGACAGACCCATTTTGTATTTCATTGGCTAACGAAGAGTTTTTAGTGTGGCCTGGTGTATTTAATGTGTAATATAATAAAAAGGACTTATGTGTCATGTCAAGGGATTGATCATAAGTGATTATGACAAGGGAAGTGGAAGATCATATGGTGTAACCTCAGTAGACAGGAGAATCGTCATGATTAATGTTCTTCTAAAATAGCCAGCTTTCAAAAGTATCCTTTCAGCCTTTCCAAGGAGCTGGGAACATGAACTATTTTATAATGAGAAATGACCAAATTAGTTTCTTTAGTGTCTTAAGAAATAAAAGATAATTCTTAAAACTTCAGGAAGATTTTAGAAAAAAAATTAGTTGACCAAGAACAGAGATATAGGAATATAGATTTTGTAGAAGGCTTTTAAATCAATAGTCTCTCTCTCTGTCTCTGTCTCTGTCTCTCTTGAACACACACACACACACACACACACACACACACACACACAATATACATTGCTTTCAAAGGCTAATGTCTTGGCATTCTACCCTAACTGTGGTTCTACTAACTATTTCTGTATACTGCATTGCCAGGCTGCCATCTTTGTGGTGTGATCTGCTGGTTCAAGGCTTATGACCAGAAGAGACACACTCAGGGCTTATTGTGAGTCTAGCCACTTTTGCCTCCATAGGTCACACACACACACACACACACACACACACACACACACACCCCACATGCACAATGTGAATGGGACTTTATGTCTACATTTACTTAAAGAGGAATATAATACAAACTGTATGATATTTAAATTTTTCTCAATGTTTTTGGGCTTCACTGAAGTATCATGGGCCATAGGTGCTATGTATGCTGCCTCCATTGTATAAACTTGTTTTGGAAAAAACAACGGATCATTTCACATCAGGAGCCAGCAAGCACTTCTCATCAAACTAAGTAAACCTCACCTGTTTTGCATTTGAAAACCTGATCATTAAAGTCCCAGTGTGTCCAGTGGGGACACTAACTACATATTCAGTCATCCTGTCTGAATAGATGTCACATTTGTTGCTGTAATACAGCAAATGGTCTGACCCTAAAACTACTTTCTTGTCATCTTGTGCAGCTATTCAGTAATAGTATGTATACAGTCTAAGGCATGGGCTGAAGAATGGTGATGGTGACAATAAGGCAGAGAGAATGAGGTGTGTAAACATTGCCACCTAGAACCTGGGGTTCCTATGCTCCATGATAGGTCAGCGCTATGGCCTGAGGATTATGGCCCTGAAAGACCTGCAGTACCAATCTAAAGGCACCCCTTTCTCACATGATGAATCAGGCAAAGGAGACAGCAGTTTGAGCATTGTGATGGAATGACTAGGTTTTTCCTAGGAAGTATCTATCTCCCAGAAAGACCCACTCCAATTGGCATGAGTCAGTACATGATTGTCTCATGACAGTAAAGAAGATGAGTACAATGGGTGTAATGTACAGAGTCACTGTCTCTACAGCAAAGGCCAGTAGGAGTGTTGTGGTGTCTTCGGCCTGTGATGCTTCAGATGATGGCAAAGGGCAATTAGACTACCATCCTTGTGTGGCTTCTGTTTGGTCACTGTCCTAGAATCCAAGTAACTGATGTGGCTGAAGAACAGAAGAGAGCCTTCAAGACAGCTGATATGGACCATTCTTTGAGCCACCTAGGGGTAGGTTAGGGAGAGAATACATGTTCATATTTGGTTCTCTTTGAGGGAGGAAAAGGGCTTATAGTGAAAAGATACAAATGAATTAGGAAAAGAGATTAACTTTGAATTAACAGATGATAATTCTGAATGCCTTACAAAAAGCAGACACCCTAAAAAGTGAGTTGGGCTAAAGAGACAGAGACTATTCCTTTAAATGGTTTATGGAAACACGAGCTGAGAAGAGGGTCTGAAAGACAGACTAAGGAAGTGGTTCTGCAATCAACATACTTCACAGAGTAATTTGTGGAGCTATTGTTGGGGGTATTTGTATTTGAATAAGACCTTGTCTCTCTCATCACCCTACTTCTCTCTCTCAGAAGCCTAGCGTGAAGGCATCAACTTTTCCATGGGTGATTATAGTGGGTTGTCATGGAGATATAGCGAGAAGGCACCCAATTCAGTATGATGACTTCACTGTGATCACAAGCAGGAGCACGATGAGCCAGTCACGTTTAAATAAGAGACTTGCTAATTAATGGAGTGCCAGGGGACAGCTTAAAGAGAAAACTGCATGGCTTTCAGGGCTCTCTTGGAAGAAATTATCGCAAGCTCAGAAGGCTGTGGAAGTAGAGACTTTGTCCTCTGATCTGCCCAGTTTTCATTTCCTGGCAGCCAGTTTGTCTCAACTCCCTGGAAGCAGATGAAATGCAACAACTGATTAAACTTCCCAGCCAATAGAATTTAAGATGTGAAGTGGCACAAAGATGTCCCCCAAAGTGCTGAAGGCTTTCCCTGTCCTTCCTCATATTCCTACTGTGTCTCTGGTTCCCCAGGTGGAGTCACTGGGATGGAGTCATGTGTGAGGAGCTGGTTCCCCAACCCTGCTGGGTCTCTCTTCCCTCACCATTCACACCCCATCACACACACAAAACACAAACACAGCCTCCTCCTGGTCCCCTGGCATTCTGGCCAACTAGTCAACTTTTGAAGTCTTGTCTTAGCTGAAGAATAGCAGTACAAGAGCATCTGACATAGCAGAATCCATCAGAATTAAATTTGAAAACACTATTGTACATAAGGCAGTCCACAAATACCAGCTGCCTGAAGGAGAACATAAAAATCATTCTCTCACTGGTGTCCCATTTGAAAACACATCACAACTAATGAAAGATTGATTTGGTCATTCAAAATATATCAGTTTTCAATCCTTCAAATGCTTTCCAAGTACTATTCATGAACTGGCTACTGCAGAGTAACTCAAGGGAATCAGACACGTCTTTCTACCACTTAGCATCCCCCACACAGAAAAAATAAGCTGCAACACCTGGTGAGATGGACTCTAAATAGCCTGCAGTCCTTTGCTGCTGTGTCAAGAGCTGAAGTCATCTTGAGATGGAAGTTCAGCATTCTTGGCTTTGCATCTCAGTGCTGAATGTGTAGATTTGAATTTTATTTGTAGAGACTCATGATGCTCTTCCAAAGGAATGGAGTTCTGCTGAGTGTCTGCAGGGACCAGGTTTTGTGCAGGGTGGAGTGATGGCTGGACTAGGGGGAGAGGTCAGCTCCACACCCATCTCCTCAGCAGGGTGCTCAGGGTTTCTAACAATAACTTACTAACAATGGCTGATCATGTGCTTGAGCAAGCTTTATGAACAATGGGTGAGCAGGTGACATATGAGACCTGTGATACTTTAGCAGAGGGCTCCACTGGAGCCTGTGCAGGAATTTTGAAGCACTGAAGAGTGGCCATAATTGTGGAAATGCATCCAGTAGGTGGCCCTACACAGGTGTCATATGGCATTATCATGTGGGAATAACTAAAACAGTAATGGCAATGAACTTTACCAAAGTGACCACTTAGACTAAGCCCTTTGAACCAAATAAATTCTTAGTTGTTAATAACAGGGTTGAAGAGAGATCTCAAAAGTGCAATAATGCACTTTTTGCTGATACAAACATGTGAGTACTCAAGCAATTAACTGCTACATAACTGAGTGGCAATGATAATTCCTACACTGTTCTGCAGGATCTCTCTCACATCTATTTCATCTTGACTTCATTTCCTATAAGCTTAGCGTTGCCCACTTACACCAGGCAAGCTGGCCTCATTGCTATGTTCTAAACATGCCCTCACTGTAGGGTCTTTGCATGAGTTGACCCTATTCTCAGTGAGCACCTCCCTTGTCAGGACTCTGCTCAAATATCCTTTTGGGCTGTGTAGTGGATTTATAACTGATGGTCAACTAATCACACCCAGCTGAATTAAACTACTGTGGTACTGGGTGTGGGAAGCCCACCTGAGGATTGTGCCCAGGAGCATAATGGCACATCAGGAGAAGCTGCTGGAATGCTGTTAGGAATGGTGTTTGAAGAAGCTGTTGGAGTTGGGAGTTGCTGGTTCTCTTGGACTGTTCTGCTAGAGGATATTGTCACACTGGCTTTCCCAATGAACTTTGGAGGAGCTCTGGTCCTCATCCTGAGTGTTGCTTCCTGGCTCTGGAGGGGAAAATGGTGCACTGCTCAGCCTTGTGGAGAAGCTTGTCACATTGGCTTTCCTCATAACTGAAGGAACTCGGGATCCCATTGTTGCTGAAGATGGTTGTGGTAGTTTTCCAGGTGAGCTCTCATGCTTACCTTAAGCGTTGCTTTCTAGCTTCAGTTCATATCCCTCAGCCCATTAGCATAGACCCTTCATTCCACTGGCATAGACTTCCTAGCTTCTACTGCTATCCTTTGGGCCTTTTCAGCACAGACCCATGAAGTGGATCTACATGAGACTTTGTTGTGAGCTCTAGGCCTCCAGTTAGACTTGGAGGCATTATGATCTCTAGGTTTTCAGCAGGACTCATACAGGATATTAGGATGCAGGCCCTCAGCTGGAGTCTTTAGTGTTTATGTGTGTGGACAGATTTCCTGAATTTCTTATATATGATTCTTGGTTGATTCATTATAAAATACTACTATAAAATGTGTCCTGAATTATATTGTTCACCTTTCAAGAACCCCAAACCATTACAGGGCAGTTTTCCTTCACATCCATATTACACTTGTTTTCTGTATGTTCTCCCACTTCCCAGCCTCCTTTGTGTTTACCCACAGAACTAGCCATTACTTAACATTATACATTTCCTGGTTTACTGCCTTTTACCCCATTCGAATGTAAGTTCTACAAGGTCAGGGGCTATTTTATTTTCTGTTGTTCATTAGCGCCCAAAATTTTATTTAACCCATTATAGGTGGTTAATAAATATTTATTTAAGGAGATATAGATGTACTTCTAGCATGTTTGGGAAATTAATTCATTTATGTTGCAAATAAAACTGCAGTAGAAGGTTGTTGAACATTTTAAGAGTGAGTGAGATAAACTGTTCTTATGATTGAGGAGGAGAGAGGATTTCAACAGAGATCAATTTAGCTGGCTTAAGGCAAAGAATGGTTCATAGCAAAAGGACCATTGGATCCTTAAAAGATTGGTTTCATTTAGGCACTTGGGGATGAGAGAGAAGTTGGAATAAAGGACATAACATAAGCAAATGTGAAGAAGTATTAATAACAGCAACTTTTATCTAGGAAAAAGCAAAACAAAATATAGAGCAGCTGAAATCTGGCCTGACATGAGGCTCTCATGAAATTGAGCTTAGGTTTTGAAAGGCCTGGCTCTCTGGTAGCTCTATTCTCTAGAAAATAATGAAGCTTAATTCCATAAAGCTTGAAATCATACACCAGAAACTGCTGTGTAAACAGATGTAAACATAGAGCTAGTGAGGGAGAACAAGGAGAGCACAGGTGTCTCAGCCACATACCCACCCCACTGCTGCGAGCCCTAAGGGCATTGCTGCTGCCAGGGTGAGCATCACCATTCTATAAATAGGGAGCTGTGAGAGGTGTTTAGGCTGGGGAGAGGCTGGATTAGAGCTATGTCTCAAAAAGATTAATCTGGCAACTTGGAAGACAAATTGGAGAAAGAAGAGACCAGAAACAGAAAACAATTATGAGGTTTTTGCCACAGTCTGGATGAGAGGCAAATGAAAGTCATAACTTAAGCAGGCCTGGTCATGAATCATGAACTCATGAATTAGGACCTTGGTAACAAGGGACTGTGTAGAGGAAAAGCAGATTGTAAATAAGAGTGGGGAAAACTGATTCAGGTAGTGGGTGTCCAAGTAAGTAGCATGAGCTCATATTTGACTCACATTTGTACAGACATCCTAGGTATGAAGACATGAGCATCCAGAATGCCCAGATCATGTAGATGTTGAGCTGGTAATTCCCACTCAATTAGTTCCCTGAAGGATCCAAGTCAGCCACTTAAGGTATGGGAAATCAAGAAAGTAAATACAGACCTAGGGAAATAGTTAGAGCCCAAATGACTGGTTCTTGATCTAGGTCTCACAGTCAGGCTGCAGAGCCCAGAGGGAGAAAAGCACACTGCTCTATGCACAAGTGCCACTCGATTGAAGTCTTTGCCTCAGTTGAAGCCATGAAATTCCTCTGTGTGTCCCTCATCCACTTATTCTCTCACCCCTTGGCAAACTATCCATACTCTGGATAATTGTGTGGATAATTTGAGCCCCCAGCTCCATATCATTTTTGGTAGACGATGAAGCATCTGTAACTCTTACAGACGGCTCTTCTCCATGTCCAAAACTATAAAATAGTTTGTATATCAATAAGAAATTATATAGACATCTTAAACTCAGCATTTCATGAACTGCCTTAATCTCTGCTCTGAAATCCATTTGTTAATTTGTGATAGCAAAATCTTGGAAACAACTAAGATGCTCATCACATGAGGAATGGTTGAAAAATATGTGGTATCTCTATACAATGGAGTATTACTCCACTATAAAGAATGATAAACTTGAAGCATTTATATTAAAGTGGATGCCACTTGAACATATACTCATAAGTGAAATAAACCAGACACACATGTGCAAATATCTTATACTAGTCTCCCTAGCATAAGAAATCAAAAGAAGAAATACAAATAAAAAGATATAACAACTAAAAAGAATTTAGTCAGATAGTTAGGGTAGACTGAAATGCATATGTAGCAGGGTAATAATCAGCTTCTCTTCTGGATGGTTAACAACCTAAGATTGGATTTCTGCGATCTTAACTATTATATGTCTTGGTGTGTTTTTACTTAGGTTGAAGTTATTTGGTGTTCTGTATGCTTCGGTGACCTGAATGTTGGATTGTTTCCTCATATTTGGGAGGTTTTCTGCTATTATTTCTTCCCAAATTCTTTTTATGTCATTTGCATTGACTCCTTCATTCTTGTTGATACCAATTATTCTCACATTGTTCATTCTGGCGTCATCCTGCAGGTGATGGATTATTTTGTCCTGCATTCTTGTTGTTTTTAAGAGATCCTTTCTCACCTTTTCACTAGCTGCTCCGGCATCTTCAAGATCTGAAACTCTGTCTTCACTTTCACTCAGATGGTTTTGTAGACTCGTGATTGCTATTTTTAGTTCTTCTATATCTCTTTGACTGTGTTTCATGTGTTCTATTTCTTTTCTGTATTGCTCATTCAAGGAATCCATCATATTTC
>PVKA01002857.1:0-97238 GCA_004027165.1 Ctenomys sociabilis
TTTTTTTTTTTTTTTTTTTTTTTTTTTTTTTTTTTTTTTTTTTTTTTTTTTTTTTTTTTTTTTTTTTTTTGTCTTTTTGAGACAGGGTCTCACTATGCAGTTCAGGCTGGCCTCTAACTCACTTTGTAGCTCAGGCTGGTCTCGAACTCACAACAATCCTCCTGCCTCAGCCTCCCGAGTGCTGGGATTACAGGCATGCGCCTCTTCCTGTGGTTATCGATAGTATAAAAAGCAGAAAGGATAGCCTGTCCAAACACTACTAGTGCAAATCCTTTTTCTCATAGTTATGCAAAAGTACAGCATATTTATCCTAACTGTACTGTTTATGCAAACAAAGTATAATTTTTCTTTTTATTCCCCCCCTTTTTTTGCTTAGTCCTGTCAAAGACGGGTATTCTATTGTCATTCAATTATTATAGGTGCTTAAATTCAGCAAAACAGTCCAACACAGTCCAACAGTCCACAATAATAGTGGATTATCTGAACAAGTTGTTAAGTAGAGTGATTTACAGCTCAGCTTATTATTATGGCCTTATTTTATATGCCTTGTTTTTATAATTTTCTGCTAGATGGTTAAGACCAAAGTAAAGCAAGACCTATATAACCAAAAATGTAACTTTGTGTCTGATGAGGTCAGTCAAGTTCCCTCAGGGTTTATCCTGTAACCATGTACCTCACTCCATGGATCCTTTGTCACTCAGCCATGTGGATGAGTTGTGGAGATTGCTTGGCAATTCTGCTCTCTTTGACAGCCTGAGAGAAAGTTTTCTCTCCATGTGACTCTCCCCAGGCACACTGTAGAACATCAATCTTTCCTCTGTGGCTCCATAATCTCCTTGTTCAGAAAATTTGGAGCTCAACTGAGTTTCATGATGTTACAGTACAGGTTTTCCTATGTCCTGAGTCTTCACTGACCTTGAAAGGCTAGGGCCAAAATATTGGCTGACCTTGCAGCCCTTCCATTTCTCTAATTTTTGAACTGAAAGGTTAGGTTGTTAACCATCCAGAAGAGAAGTTGTTTATTACCATGTGACATATGTAGTTCAGTTTACCTTAACTATCTAACAAAATTCTTTTTCGTTGTTGTCATATCTATTTGTATTTCTTCTTTTGATTTCTTATACTAGGGAGACTATGATATTTGCACATGTGCATTGGTTTATTTCACTTATGAGTATAAATTCAAGTGGCATCCACTGTAATATAAATGCTTCAAGTTTATCATTCTTTATAGCTGAATAATACTCCATTGTATAGAAACACCACATCATTTTCAAACATTCCTCATGTAATGGGCATCTTGGATGTTTCCAAGTTTTTGATATTACACATTGTGCTGCTAGAAATAGGTACACATATATCACTATGATAAGATGTTTTCAGTTGCTCCAGGAAATTTCCCAATAGGGGGATAGCTGGCTTGAATGGGATTCCAGTCTGACTTTTGTGAGAAGTCTCCACACTGATTTCCCCAATGGTTGCACCAGTCTACATTCCCACCAGAGTGAGAAGTGTTTCCTTTTTGCCACATTCTCTCAAACATTTGTTGTTGATTTATTTCTTTATGATAGCCACTCTTTCTAGAGTGAAATGGTATATCAGTGTTGTTTTAACTTGCATTTCATAGATGGTTAGTGATGTGGAACATTTTTCATATCTTTGTTTGCTTCTTTAATTTTTTCCTCTGGGAAGTGTGTATTCATCTTGGATGCCCATTTCTGGATTGTGTCGTTGAATTTGAGGGCCCTAATATGTCTTAGTTCTTTATAAATTCTACAGAGCAGACCTTTGTCTGAGTGCTTATTAGTTAAGATTTTTTTGAAATTTGTGGGTTGTCTTTTCAGGCTGTTGACAATTTCTTTTGAAGTGCAAAATCTTCTCAATAAGAGGTGGTTCCAGTTATTAATTCTTTCAGGTGTTCCTTCGCAAATACATGTTCATTCATGAACTTTTTGCCTACACCTATGTCTTCAAGATTTCCTCCTACTTTCTCTTGCAGGAGATTGAGTGTTTCTGTTTTAATGTTTAGATCTTTAATCCATTTTGACTTTAGCTTAGTGCATGGTGATAGAGCTGGGTCAAATTTTAGTTTTCGGCATGTAGAAAGCCATGTTTTCCAGCATCATTTGTTAAAGAGGCTATCTTTCTTCCAGTAAGCATGTGGGCCCTTTGTCCAAGATCAGGTTTCTAAGTTGGTTCGTAAAGACCACTGCATCTTGTAATCTGCTTCATTGATCCTCAGGTCTGATTCATTGCCAATACCATGTTGATTTTATCACAGTGGATTTATAGTACAATTTCAAGTCAGGAATTGTAATACTTCCTGCATTGTCTTTGTTGGTCAGGATTGCCTGTGCTATTCTAGGTCTTCTGTGGTTCCAAATAAATTTTAGGAACAATTTCTCTAGGTATGTTGGTGGCAGTTTAATAGGGATTGCATTAAATCTATACAAAAATTTTGGAAGTATTGACATCTTCACGATGTTGGTTCTTTCAATTCAGGAGCATGGACTGTCTTTCCATTTTTCTGTAATCCTCTACACTCTCTTTTCTTAGGGTTCTGTAATTTTCCATGAAAAGATCTTTGACTTCCTTCGTTCAGTGAATTCCAAGATTTTTCATTTTCTGTGGTGCTATTGGAAGAGGTCTTGTTTCTATAGTTTCTCACTCAGTGTGTTTGTCATCTGTGTAAAAGGAATGCTTTTGACTTTTGAGTATTGACTTTGTATCTTGCTATGCTACTGAATTTATGTATCAATTCAAGTAGCTTCTTGGTGGAGTTTTTTGGATTTTCCAAGTAAAGTATCATGTCATCTGAAAATAGTGATAATTTAACGTCTTTACCTATTCTTATTCCTTTTATTCCTCCCTCTTGTCTAATGGCTGTAGCTAATGATTCCAAAACTATATTGAATAGGAGGGGTGACAAAGGACATCCTTGTCTTGTACCTGACCTAAGAATAAAATATTTCAGGTTTTCCCAGTTTAGAATTATATTAGCCATTGGGTTGTTATAGATGGCTTTCATTAAATTGAGGTAGAAACCTTTTTTCCAATTTTCTGTAAGACTTTGAACATGAATTAGTGTTGGACTTTTCAAAAGCTTTTTCTGCATGAACTGATATTATCCTTTGGTTTTTAGATTTCAGTCTACTAATATAGTGTATTACATGTATGTATTTTCAAATATTGAACCATCCTTCCACCCCTGGGATGAAGTCTACCTGCTCGTGGTGTATGATCTACATGATGATTTGCTGTATTCTGTTTGCTAGGATTTTATTGAGGATTTTTGCATTTATGTTCATGAGGGAGATTGGCCTATAGTTCTCTTTTTTTAGTTGTGTCTTTTCCTGATTTTGGAATCAGTACAATACTTGCCTGCAGAAATGATTTTGGGAATACTGCTTCCTTTTCAATTTCATTGAAGAGTTTGAGGACTGTATGGATTATATCTTCCATATTTTTTTTATAGAATTCAGCTGTGAATGCATCAGGACCTGGAGTTTTTTTTAATTGTCGGCAGGGTTTTTATTATGTTTTGTATCTCATTGGCTGTTATTGGGTTACTGAGAGTTGTTATATGTTCTTGATTCAGTTTTGGCAATTTATACCTTTCAAGGAATCTGTTCATTTCTTCTGTGTCTTCTATTCTGTGAGGGTAAAGATTCTCAAAGTAGCTATTCAGAGTCTTCTGAATTTCCACTGTGTCTGTAGTGATTTCACGTTTTTCATTCCTTATTGCTTGTGTTTGAATTTTTTCTTTCCTCTTTGCTGATGTTAGCTAGTGGCTTATTGATTTTGTTTAGTCTTTTAAAAAACCAGCTTTTTTTTTTTAAACCAGCTTTTTGATTGGTTGATTCTTTGAACTTTCTTCATCTCAATTGAATTAATTTCTTCTCTAATCTTTATGATTTCTTCCCACCTTTGAAATCTGTGTTTGGTTTGCCCTTTCTTTTCTTGATGTTGGTGGTGCAAGATTGGGGTGTTTATTTGTTCCTGTTCTGTTTTTCTAATGTGTGAGTTCATAGGAATGATTTTACCTCTGAAAACTGCTTACATCACGTCCCATGAATTCTGATAATTTGTGGTTGAATTTTCATTGAATCGTAGATATTGTTGAATTTCTTGTTTAATGTGACCCATTGATTGCTGAGTAAGGTGTTGATTAATTTCCATGAATTTAATGGTTTTTCCTGATTTCTTTTGTCCTTTACTTCCAGTTTCCTTGCACTGTAGTTGGGTAATATGCATGAGATAATTTGTGTTTTCTTGCATATACTTAAGCATAGCCTATGGATTGGTATGTTGTCTATTTTAGATAATGACCCATATGTAGCTGAGGAAGATGTGTGGTCAGCTGTGTTTGGGTGGAATGCTCTGCCGATGTCCACCAGGTCCATTTGTTCGAAGCTGTGGTTCAGTTCTGCTACTTCCTTACTAATTTTTTGTCTGGTTGACCTATGTTCTTGAGATAAGGGGGTATTAAGGCCTCTTGTTAAGATTGTGGTCTTGGATATTATAATTTTCATGTCCATTAATATTTGGTGGCGCATGCCTGTAATCCCAGCACTCGGGAGGCTGAGGCAGGAGGATTGTTGTGAGTTCGAGACCAGCCTGAGCTACAAAGTGAGCTTAAGGCCAGCCTGAACTGCATAGTGAGACCCTGTCTCAAAAAGACAAAAAAAAAAAAAGATCTATCTTATACAACTGGGTGCTCCTGTGTTTGGTGCATAGATATTTATGAGTGCAGAATGGCTACTCCTGCTTTTTTCTGAGGTGCTGGGGCATGTAGTATTGTTTTCCATCCTTTGACTTTCACCCCATGAATGTGTTTCTTGTATACAGCATATTTATTTGGTTTTGTTTCCTAATCCACTGTTCCAGTCTATTTCTCTTAATTGTTGAATTGAGTCCATTTACACTGATGATTATAATTGAAATGTGTTGACTTATGATTGTCATGATATTTAACTCATGCTGTTTACTCTTTTTGTCCTGTGTTTAATTGCTTGCCCGGTTTAGTGGGTTCCTTCTGTTCTCATTCATGGAGTTCTAATCATTCTGGTCTCACTCTAGAACATCTTTCAGTAGCCTGTGTAGGAATGGCTTTGTCGTCATAAAATTCTTTACTTTTTCCTTGTCATGGAAGTATTTCACTGCTCCATCCAACTTGAAAGAGAGTTTTGCAGTGTATAGTATATGGGCTGGAATTTGTTTTTGTGGAGGACATGAAATACTATGCTCCATGTTCTCCTTGCCTTTATGGTTTGTGTAGAGAAGTCGTCTGTAATTCTGATGGGTTTTCCTTTGAATATGATCTTCTTTTGTGTAGTAGCTTTCACTATGTTATTCTTATGTTCAATTTCTAGGGTCTTGACCATTATATGTGTTGGTTTGTTTTTAGTTCCGTTGAAGTTATTTGGCATTCTGTATGCTTCGGTTATCTGAATGTTAGATTGTTTCCTCATATTTTGGAAGTTTTCTGCTATTGCTTCTGCCATATTCTTGTCATATCATTTGTATTGGCTCATTCATTCTCATTGATGCCTATTAGTCTTACATTGTTTATCTTGGCATCATCTTGCAGGTGATGGATTTTTTTTCCTTCATCCTCATTCTTTTTAATAGATCCTTTCTCACCTTTTCACTAGCTTCACCAGTGTCTTCAAGATCTGAAAACTGTCTTCACTTTCACTCAAATGGTTTTGTAGACCTGTGATTGAGATTTTAAGTTGTTCTATATCTCTTTTACTCTGTTTCATGTGATCTATTTCTTTCCTGTATTGCTCATTTAAGAAATCCATCATATTTCTAATTTCTCATTTTCTAAGAATGTCTTCTTTATAAGTAGCTATTAATTCTTTTACTTCAGAATTTTTTCCAGATTGGGTTCCATCCATATAATTCCAGAATTGATTCTCTACTTCAGATGCTATTATTCAATGATTATTTTTTTTATTTCAGAAATTATTTTTGCTCTGAGTTCCTCTTTACCTTTCTGCTGTTGTTTCTTTCCTTGAGATGGTGTTAATTCATATGTTCCAGCTGAAATAGTGTTCTCTGCACTTGTTCTGGGTGGGCATTGGGTTTCCCCATACATTTCTGGCTTTTATTCTGGTCTGAATTCCTCTATACCTTTCTGCTGTTGTTTCTTTTCTTCAAGCTCTGTTAATTCATTCACTTCAGCTGAGCTAGTGTCCTCTGCACTTATTATTGCTGGGCTCGAAGCCTGGGATTGCATTTTGCTCCTTCTCTTTGTCATTTTGTATAGCACTTACCTCAACCTTTGGTGTAGAGCTTTGGTGCAATTACAACTGTAGCACATAATGAGATTTGGTTGCCAATCTATTAAGTTTGAGATTATCCAGTTATGCCTGGCCTGGATCTAGTTGTTGTGTTCAGTTTCTCTTTGCTGCACCCCTTTATTCACAACTGTGAGACTGTGTTTCCCCTCTGTTGTGTCCCTGGCCCAGGGAGCACCAGGGCACACAGAAGCTCTCCCACATGCTCACCAGGCTATGCTGGGTTTGATCAGGAGCTGGAAGAGTCACAAAATTTCTCACTTGCTCAGTGGGCTTTGGAGCAGTGTCTCCGGGGAGTTTCAGGGTGGGACAGGCTAGGTTTGATCGCCGAGAGAGTCACAGAAATTGTAGCTCGCTCAGAGGTCTTAGGTTCAGGGCTCATGGATGGTGCTCCCTGCCAGAGGCACGCCATGAAGCCGGTAGTTCTCTCAAACACTCACAGGGCTGGGCTCAGGTTGGTTGGGGTCAGAAGAATCACAAAATTTCTCACTTGCTTCGTGGGTTTGTGGTCATGGGCTCCGAGGAGTAGCAGGGTGGGACGGGCAGGCTGGGTTCGGTTGGATAAGGGGCCATTAGAATCATAAGATTTCTCACTCAGCGGGCTTGGGGGAAGCTTCATATTTTAAATAGTTTACTTTTCCTAATGCTGAAAATAGCTTGAAATAGAATTTTTCAAAATATATACTCTTTACATGTAAGACATTTGATAAGTCTACATAAAAAATAATTTTGTATTGTTGAAAGTTTAGCTTTCAGGACAACAATATTAATGGTATCAGGAAAATGCATAGAGTGGAATGTTGAGAATGGAAAATAAAGTGTCAAATTCAAGTACATCCAAATCTTGACTGTCATACTTTTTGTAGGGATGTTAACCTATTTAAGATATCACATTGTTCAAATGAAAAACTTTGCATTGATATAATGTATTGATAAAAAAAATCTAATCCTTACCAAGATATACTGTGATATAAATATATGTATCTCAGATAATCAATTTAAAGACAATAAACTAGAAAGAACTGAAGATTGAAGTGATTTTTTTCAGCTTCTTAGAAAGCAATGTAAAGCAATCCCTCACAATACTAAAGTGAGATGGTGGAAGCCAGAACACACATGGGAGTGTGAGCTCCTGGGAGGTGCTAAGTGAAAGACTCACAGTCTTAAGGATGTGAGACAGGAAAAGCACCATGGAACATGGGCAAGCCTTTTTCACTTCTGTTGAGGTAGCTTTTGACAACTGTACTATCTGAACTAGAAAGGGGATCAATTTTACACCCCCCCCCCAAGAAAGAAAACAAAACAGAGCAAAAAAACCTGACTCATTTCTTATAACAATTTTAGCCTGTCTGTGTTATTTCTCTTGTGTTTTATTCTGGGATATCCAATATAAAGAAATTTCAGATGTATTCCTGATGGAGAATATATGATTTTTGTCACCTAAACCATGAAAAGATAAATTGCTTTTTATCCTTGCACGGATTTACTTTTTAAACATTTAAAATCATTTTCATTTACGGTCAAAATTTATTCTATATAGGAAATGAGGGGTTTTTGTTTTATTTTGTAGTTAAGCAAAGTCCTATCCAGCCATTGCCATTCATTAAGAAAAGAAGTATGATGTAAAATAATTCTTCAAAGCTTAGAATTGTGACTTTCATATAGAAATGCAATGAACATGTCAAGGATTTATAAAACTGAGAAACTAATGAAGGAACAAGTAAGATGCCACAAATGGTTCAAAGGAAAATTCATGCTCACAATACATAGTCAGGTGAGGGATGCTGAAATTATTTTACAAACAAACAAAAATTGGCAAAACTGAATGAATAATCACGTGATGATAGTTAACCCCATTCTAATGTGTGGAATTTGCATTTATATAGACAAGAGTAATTTGCTTTTTCTATAACTTTCTGATAACTGCCTGTAAAATAGTTAAAGTCAGTGAAAGATCTGGAACTTCTGTAGAATCTGGTAACTGAAAAGATCTGCTAGAGAAAGATTTGTTTTCCATTGACTATGCTCAATAATCTTTTGTTTTTAAAGTCTTCCACAACTTTACACTATGGTTTCCTTGGAAAGAAAGCCATCTAATAGAATGAGTTATGTTATACTTGATCTTAGCCAAAAGGCCGAGAAGCGATTAGAATGAGTTATGTTATAAAAAAACATGGAATTTAATCCCATGCATAGTGTAATGTCCTGTAGAAAATTTGATATGTAAATTTATATAAGTAGTTTGCAATTCTTTGGAATGTTCCTTTATAATCTACCATATTTTTAAAATTACCTTATTATTTGTTTTTTTTTCCTTTTCCCAGATCTTATTCATTCAAAGTTTTATCTCCCAAACTTAGTCAACCCTTTTTCTTATGCAGTAAGTCTCTTTTACAACTTCCAAAAGTAGTCTACAAAATTATAATTAATGCTAAAAAATTGCAGATTTTTGTCATAATCATAGAGAACTTTGCATTAATAAATCCAAAAGGATGTTATTCACAAACTTGTTAATTTAACTATGTAAATTATATATGAGGAATAGCATTTTGATATATGATTAAATTTAATAAATGATTAGTTATTTGTCAGTTGTAGCAGGCTGTGATAAGGTATGATTTTAAAAAGGCATAATAGAAAAAAATAAGAGGTAGATGGAGAGAGAAGGGAGAAGGGTGTTAAAATGCATTATATACATGTACATTCCCAACAGATAATGTAATTATCTACTGCAAACATGTATGAATAGAAGTTAAATATTAAAAAGACTCCTATAAAAATAGAGTGAATATTTATATTTATTCATTTATTACAGCAAAAGACACTTTGCCATCAATCCCCCTCGAATACTCCTTTGATGAACACACTTACCCCATCTTTCCTGGCCATGTGGCTTTTACTCTGATCAGGTTTTAATTTAAATATTCATTGTAATTTTTGAACACCCCTCATAAATATACTTGAAACTTCTTAAAGTAGAAATCATGTGGTGTTTTGTGTTACTATACTTCTCATACACACCATGTATCAGGGGTCCTTATTTATAAAGATTCTGTGATCAGAGAAGTAAAATGAAGGTGATTAAATCCCTCTGAAAGATGGAGACAAATATATACATACTTATGCCAAAGGGGTAAAGTACTTAGTGAATTCAGAGTCGTAGTGGCCAATATTCACATTCTGATCAAAGGAACTTTTTTTTCTTTATAGAAAACTGACAGGCCCACATATGACATTCATTACAGATTGACTGCATTCAAGGAATCCATAACAAGCTACCCATGTGGAATAACAATACTGTGAAGTCCATAAAGCACTTATTCTGTTGGTGGACAGAATGCTTTGTTGACTCAGGCTTGGCAACTGTTTTCGATAGGGTCCGTGTCACTGTTTCCCACCACTCCGGCTCCCTGGACAGTCACTGTAACTAAAAGTGAAAATGTTTTAGAAAAAGAGAATGAATGGCATTTCTTTTAAAAGCAGCCCAAAGAACTTACTCCTGGGAATATAAAGTTGTGTTATGCTCAGAAATAGTTTAGTATTCCTGAAGAAAACTATTGGCTAAACTTAGCAAAGAAGAACACATGAGCTCTTGTTTTTGAAAATGTTCAAGATTTCAAACTTTTGATCCCATCAAAAATAACAAGGGCGATGTGCCAAGCTTTGGACGTCCATAGCACTGACTGTTGGTCCTGATAAAGTAAACAGGTGCATTATGTTACTAGCTCTATGTTATGGAAAACTAAAGTAAACTTAAATCTTCAATTAGTAATAATATTTGCTCTATGTTTCTGATTCTAATAAGTCAACATTTCCAAAATCTTTCCAACTACTTATTTCACTAAACTGTTTCATTTATTCTTTATTTAATTTGTAACAAAGAATAGTTAAGAAGGAAAAAGAAAGAGATAAAACCAGAAATCAATAATGCTGTCACATTTTGTACTGTTGTGGGAAAAAATAACAAAATTGAATGAGTAGTTATATCTTTTCTTATGCAGACAGATTCTAGTACATACAAATTATTTAATAACAAAAAAATTTAATTAAAACTTTATGGTAATGTAAAGCTTTTCTGTTTTTAATCTAGTAGCTTCAGCCATTTGATTTTAACTTAGTAAAAATTCTTTAAAACGTTTTTCTTCTTTAAATATAGAAGATTGCATATTCTATTTCTGGATAAAATGTATGAATGTGAATTTTTGATCTCTATTAATACAAAAACATTTGAAATTTCATTTTTACCATATGATACATGATTTAAAAACTTTAAATCCAAGAATATTCATCGTTATACTCCTGTGGTACTGAGTTTTAATGCAAAATGTAATAACTGACAGATTAAATTAAGTCAAATTTTTGAAATTAATATGATTTATATATATGTTGTTATATTGTAAGGTTTCACATCCTTACATTTTCACAAACTTTCCCTTCAGTAGCCCTGACACTCAGCTACCTAAAGAAGTGAGAACTAGACAGGGGCCGCTAGTGTTACACATCATCTCCGCTATGGCCTCTGCCCTCTTGAGCCCACACTTAGAGGCACAGTCACACACCTGTAGACGGCCCAGGTAAAGAGCTGGTCCTCTGACCCCTGGAGCAAGACCATTTCTCTCGGAGCCCATCTCTTGTTTGATGGAATTCTCACTTTCATTCCAAAATGCAGAAGATTTTCAGGAGTTGCTTTTGGTAATAATTTGTATTCTTAGTTTTAAAATAAAGATTACTTTCTAATTTTTCTTTATTTCTTTCAATCTTTAAACAGTTTTTATTAGAACAGTTTTGGATTTGAAGAATTACTATGAAGATAATACAAAGTTATTATCTCCTATACAATTTCAAGTACAAACTCTCTTGGGGGAATGGGCAAATTGAATGTGTGAAAAATAAGTTTAAAGTATTTGTTACCTAAAATTTTGTACATTTGTAAACTCCAATTACATAAGTGAATGTTAATAATCCTCAGTGAATTGTCAAATGTTTGCAAAACATGCACTGGGCAGTAACATTTTGTGAAAAAGCCTTTATGGTATAATTCATTAACTTATGTCTTAATTATAAGTATACACTAAATTACCATCTTTTTTAAAAAATGTAATGCTTAGTATTAGTGTCTGTATTTCCCAAATTTGGAAGCCCATTATTGATAAATTATTTGTAATAAAATTCACTGTTTGTCCAGCTTTTCCATGTTTTACTTATTTTCATGTTATTTTTTAAAATAATAAAAATATAAAAAATAGAAATGATATAGAATTTCAAGAAACAAAATAATAGAAATTCAACAGTGATTGTTACATTGCATATTGTTGTCTTCAGATGAGTTGTTAAGATTGCAAGATACAAGTATGCAAAATTGGTCAAAAATGTCATTAAAAAATTAAAAGGAAATAAAAATAAGCATTATTTCAATAGACCAACAAGGACTGGGTAGATAACTTAGTCTGGCATACACAAGGTCCTGAGTTCAATCCCTGGTACCCACCCCCCCAAAAAAGGAACAGAAATAGAGCAGTGAAAATCAGCAGTAACGTTATGCAAACCATCCTGTATATACACATCAATATATTTTCCTCTTTCTCCTGTCTTTGTCCTTTCCCTCATCCCAGTTGCTTCTTTTTTTGAACAGGTTCTTTCCCTTCCCTTTCACAGTATCTATTATGCCTTTCAAATTTTATTTACTTTTCCAGTTCTTAGGCTAGTGAGGCAATATGATGTTTACCCATGCGGGTCTGATTTATTTCACTTATGAACATGATCTCTTGTTCAACCATTTATCTATAAAATCCATGAATTTATCATTTTTTAGTAGATGAGAAATACTCCATTGTGTAAAAATAATGGTATTTTATAGCCATTCCTCAGTTGATGGAGATTTGGGTTGTTTCCAAGATTTAACTATGACAAGCTGTACTGCTATGAACATAGGTGCACATATACCACTGTGGTATGATGTTTTCAGTCCTTCTGGAAAAATACCTAGAGGACAATAGATGGGTTGAATGGGACCTCTAGACCCAGGTTTTTGAAGAATCTCCACATTGATTACCACAGTAGTTGTACCAGTCTACATTCCATCCAACAGTAGAGAGGTGTTCCTTTTGCCCCACAGCCCCTAGCGTATTTGTTATTGGTTGACTTCTTGATGACAGCCATTCTTTCTGAGGTAAGATGAAATCTCAGTGTTGTATTAATTTGCACAATTTGAATGACTAATGATGCTGAACATTTTTGTATTTATTTCCCATTTGTATTTTTTCATCTGAGGAGTGTATATTAATTTCGAATGCATATGTTTTGACTGTGTCTTTGAACTTTGGGAGTCTGATTTTTTTTTTAGTTTAATTTAATTTTTTTCCATTTATTTTTATTTTATTAAAATACAAATGTCAATCAGACAGTTTCAAGACACCTTAACCATACAGATTCGATGAATTAATACATTGCAAACTGTTTTCATAACGTTTTTGTATTGTACAAGGTGCATACATGATATTATATTTACAGATATTATTTTAGCAGATATCTCTTATCAGTGAATTAAGGGTGTAGTTGCTTACTTATCTTATTTTTCTATATCTGAATTATATCAAAAATTCAATAATTATTTACCTAGTGGATGACCATAGTACTAAAAGCTGACATAATATCCTGTCCAACCATCATTAGTGCAGATCTTGCCTCTCATAGAATTATGTAGAAGCACAGCGTTATCTATCCCAACTGTACTGTCTATACACACATCATGATTTTTTCTTTCTACAACCCTTCCTTTGCCTACACCTGTCAAAAGTGGGCACTCCATTGACATTCAACTAATTTATGTGCTTGAACTCGACACCACAATCCAACACAGTCTAGCATCCTGCAACCATAGTGAGTTATTCAAAGAAATTGTCAACCATATCCATTTACAGCTCAGCTTAAAAGTATAAAAATGAAGTATACATTGTGAGCCCATAATGACTTTTTAAGAAAAAAAGTATATATGTCCTAAATAGAGATCCTTTGTCTGAGGGACAGTCAGTTAAAATTTTTCCAATTTTAGGTTTTCTTTTTACTCTGTTGGTGATTTGATGTGCCAAAACTTTTCAAAAAAGTGAGATACCAGTTAGTGATTCTTTGAAGTATTTTCCATGCAGTTTTCTTTTACATGAACTCTCTACCTATCCCTATGTCTTCAAGAATTCTACCTACTTTCTCCTCCAGTGGATTTAATGTTTCTGTTTTACTAGTTAAATCTTTGATCCATTTGGACTCTAGTTTAGTGTATGGTGATAGATGTTAGTCTAATTTTAGACCAACATGTGGAAAGCCAGTTTTTCCAGCACCATTTTTTAAACAGGCTATCTTTCTTCCAATGAACATGTTTGGCCCCTTTGTCAAAAATCAGGTGGCTGAGTGTGTTTGTAAGTTATGTCTGCATCTTCTAATCTATTTCATTGATTTTTCACGCATTTTTTTGGCCAGTACCATACTAATTTTATTACAATAGCTTTGTGGTATAATTTCAAGTCAGAGATTTTGATGCCTCCTGTTTTTTTGCTGCACAGGATTTCTTTAGCTGTTCTAGGCATCTTCTGTTTCCAGATAAATTGTAGAAATGTTTTCTCTAGATTTGTGAGGTATACTAATGGTATTTTAACTGGCATTTCATTGAATCTGTATAACAACTTTGGGAGTATGGCCAGTCTCACAGTGTTAGTTCTTCCTAAATATGAGCAAGGAATATCTATTTTTTGAAATCCTCTAAGATCTCCTTTTTCAGAAATCTGCAATTTTCACAATATAGACATTTTACTTTCCTTGTTAGATCGACCCCTACATATTTACTTATTTTGGATGTTATTGTGAAAGGTATGGTTTCTCTAATTTATCCCCCAGATTGCTTGGGGGTTTTTTTGGTACAAAAATGCTATTGATTTTTTATTTTATTATTTATTTGATACAGGGTATCACTACACAGTGACAACATACAGTGATTCTCCTGTTTCAGCTTCCCCCACGCTGGGATTACAAGCATGTACCACCACGTCTGGTTTTGGTGGCTGGCTCAGCATGGGGCCAGCATGGCATGTGGTACCAGGGATCAAACCTGGGTCCTTGTGCTTGCCAAGCAGATGCTTAGACTGCCAAGTTATCTTCCTGGCTTGCTGTTGATTTTTAAGTGCTGCTTATATATCCTAAGTTTTTCTTATTGTCCTTCTTTGTTCTAAGACACTACCCAAGAGACTCTACCTGACATTTAGTAGTCATATTTCCTGAGGTTCTTTTACTTGCTGCCTTTCTCAGTCTATCTTTACATTGTATGACTATAACAGGTTTGAGGAGTACTTGTAAGATAATTTTTAGAATGTTCTTCACTGGATATTTTCTTCATAATTAGATTAGTAAAAATTCCACTTATGTCATGTGCATTATATATATAATTCATCAGTTTTGATATTTTCCTTCATTACCTGGCTTGGGGATGTATGTGTCAACTTTTTCTATTATTCCTGTCATTCTACTTTTTAAAAAAAGGTCATAATAAACAGCTAATAATTACAGAGTGGGATGCTATCTTCTACCTCTTTAAGGGCAAAATATCTGCATAAGTTATTGAAAACCACCCTGGATGTATATTTGTATATGTTTACTTATTCATTAATTGATTCAATCATTTATTCTCATCATCATCAATTTATGGATATTTGTTTTGCATTTTAATTGATAACCCAATGGTTTCTTATTAGTTTTTTGCTCAAATTTTTCTAGCTTAGCCCATTGATACTCTTAGCTTATTCCTTTTTCCTTTTGATGTACCCCACCTTGGAATATCTGTATGTGTATTTGAAGACTCTTACTTTTTTGATTTATAAGATGTCCTAACTTACTGTGTGTATTTTCTTCCTCAAATGGTTGAGTCCTAGACTCAAGAATTTCTCTAAGAACTCTGATTCTTTCATTAAAGAATAATGTATAGACTAAGATTTATGTGGTTGGGCTATTGGTTGCTACTGCGTGTCATTGAGGCTAATTCCTTACAGCTGCAAGAGCATGCAGATAGGAATGTTTCTAATAACTAATCTCCACCAACATCTATAAATATTTTTATATGCAACCATTGCATGTGTGGAAAGCTAAACAAGAGTTTATCTTCATGTCTTCAGCTCGAATGCACATAGTTTATTCCAGCCTTCTTCTCTTGCCTGTCTCCAACTCAGACAGCAAAATTGAGAAACCATCTGGCTTTCATTTATTTCTCCACTTAATTTCAGAGTATACGGATGGTAGTGTCAGAAGTATCAACTCGGATGCCCAAGAGTCTTGCTCTCAATCTCTTTGCATTTGATCTTTCATGCTTAGGTTAATTTTAGAATGCCCCAGACTACTAATTGATACTTTATTGTACGCATTAAGGTTTACACAGTGAGATAAAGTTCTATGAATTTCAATACATGTTTAATACTTTGGACTTTCTATTATATATAGTAGTTTACTACCCTAAAATAGTTCTTGTGTTTTGTCCTTTAGGTCTTTCTCCTTGTCTTATACTCTAGTGGTAAACTACCCATTTAGAAAACAAACAAACAAACAACAACAACAACAAAAAAAAAAACAACTTGTGATTGGGACTAAATTTACCCAGAAATTACCATTGAAATCAAAGACCATCAAATAGGATATTTTTCTCCTATGGGAGCTGTTTTAAGCTAGTGAAACAATTAATGTTTCCTAATGTATATGTCTCAAAGTTCAAGGACTGTGGTTTTGTTTTTTTTTTAATAAACGAATATATGTGTAAACAAAAAAAGGAAAATAGCTCAAGTGGGAGGAAAAGATCATTGAAATAGGGAAAATAATGACTTAGTCTGAAAGGTCAAAATAGTGAGCTAAGAAGTCACCTTGATTTTTGGTTTTAACTTTCAAATTATACTTGAAGATATTTCCAGGAATACTACCCAATAAATTTAAAACTGTTACTTATTTTATTCAAAAAGAGAACCACCTTTCCCCTGCCCTTATTTTCTCTTTTTCCTCTCTTCTTCATGATTTTCTCCTACTAATATGTCTATTCTATGAGTTCCTATATTCTGGTAGGCACTATAGTAGACTTTGAAAAATACAGGGAAGAGGATGCAGGGAGATAGCTCAGTAGAATAAGTGCTTGCCTGGCAAGTGCCAGGGCTTGAGTTCAATCCCTGATTCTGTGAAAGAAAGAAAGAAAGAAGAAAGAAAGAAAGAAAGAAAGAAAGAAAGAAAGAAAGAAAGAAAGAAAGAGAAAAAGATAAACACAGAAAAGAAAATAGTTACCCATGGCCTGAAGGACCGTTCATGTTATTCTTGAGGCAGGAGAACATGAAAGGAGAATGCAGTGCAGTACTTGCTCTATTGTTACAGCAGACACATAAAGGAATAGGAGGAGGGAAGGCTTCCAGTTGAGGCGACACCTGAGCTTTGGATAAGGTTAATGTTTGAGAGATGCAGGGAACGTAGTGTGGAATATCCTGATAGCTTGCCCTTAACACTACCCATTAATTCATGTGAAAGAGATGGAGGTAGAATGGAAATGGTGATGTGGTTAGTCAGGCTCACAAGGATGGTTCATGATGTGCCTTTGTTTAGATTTTATGTTAGTCCAATGAGATCTAATAATTAGTGGGAAAATTAGAAGGTGCACAGAACTTAGTTTTAAAATACTTCAAAGGTGACTATTAATATAGTTAAAACAGGAGCTGATGCAGGTCCACTTTTGGTCTATTATAGAAGAAAAAGTAAAGCAACAAATATAGAGATATTTTAACAAATATAAGGAATTGAAATTAGGGGCAGTGGTATGCATCTGTAGTCTCTTCTAGTCAGGAGGCCAAGGCAAAAGGATGTGGTTAGCTTGGGAATTTGTGACAAAACAAAAATAATAAACAAAAGCCCCACACAGATGTTAGAAGAGGAAGGAGAGAATAAAGCAGCGATGAAAGATAAATTCCTATGTTTCCTAAGCCCTACTTAAAGATCTTCATTCTCACTGAAGGAAATTTAAGTGTTGATGGGAAAGAAACACATTTTGTGCAGTTTTATGAATATTTGAATGGAATATTTTATATTTCCAAGAATAAATGCCAGAATTTCCTTAAAAATATTAATAGAAGAAGGACTGGCCAGATGGCTCAGAGGACTAAAGAGATTGCTTAGGCAGAGGCAATGACCAGGGTTCGATCCCTAGTGTGTTGTGCTAGTCCCACCCCCAGGGTGTGCCGAGACTGTGATTGACAGTCTCCCAGCACTTGGGAGGCTGAAAACAGGAGAAGCACTATGAGTCCGATCTATATAGTGAGACCCTGTAGACTCAGTATTAAACATTATATATATATATATATATATATATATATATATATATATATGAGTAATATAGTTTAGATTTTTCATCTTATCAAGATTAATACTCTTATTAAAAGGAGAATGTTAAAAATGAGTTTATAATTCCACGACACATCAATGACATGAAAATGAGTGTAAACTTAAAGCTCTCTTCTATCATGAATGAATGTAACCTTAAAGCTGTCTTCTTATAGTTTTCAAACATGCAATTTGTAGAGAATGAACTGTTCATTCATATTGCTGTTTATGATATTAATCAAGAATTTAATCTAAAATCCTTTGCTCCCTGGCAGGATGAATCCTTCCAGCAACTGCAGGTAGTTCATCAGCCGTGGCTCTTGCCAAGTGACACAGAAAGTGAAGGAGTGGAAGCAGAACCAGAGAAACGTGAGTATCACTGCTGCTTAAGGGCAAATCATTCTGACCCAAAGGAAAACCATAATAAAAATACTTTATATAACATTAAAGATCTTTGGAAAAAAATCCAGATGCATTGGGAAGAACAATAAAAATAAGTTCTGCTTCTAGTCTATAAATCTTGGATCAATGTTGGTCAGATTGTTGTATAAAGTTCCATACACTAAGGTCTAGAACAGAAGGATTTTTTTTCCTGAAACAAACCAATATATAATATAGGGAAGAAATGCTGGAGAATTAAAATAAGGGCAACTTTTGATCATTTTAAAATTGCAAAGTATGTGGGGGTCAGGTGATGGCTATGAATGAAAATCTCTTTATTGGCTAAATGAGTAAATTTATGTGTTTAGAAACTATTCTACAAGTTCATATTATTATAGAACTTAAGATAAATGGAAATATTGCTCATGATTTAACTGGACAATAATTATAAAGGAGCGTAGTTCAGTATATATGACTTGGCTCATGACCTGATCTCTGGAGATTTTTTTGACCCTGTCGCACACAAGAATTCTGCAAGACCACTGAGAGGTTTGCCCAGATTGTATAGAAATAGCATGGCTTTTTAAAATATCAAAAAACTTTATCAAAAAACTTTACCCTATAGAAAGAATTGTATATGATAATGTATTTCCATCATAACTGGTGTGATCAATAGCTCTCTTGAGCCACAATCAGGAGAGTTGACTACTGTGTTGCATAGGTGAGCTCTGGGAGTCTGTATTATGGAATGGACAAGCAATGACTTTTCTAGCAATCAAGTCATTTTACACCATCAGAATGCCACTTCCATAACCACATGTTCCTTTGGCCAAAGGTGGCACAGTTTAGTGAAAATACAAGTCTAGAAGACTCAGAGTAGAGATGAATACAATGTCATTCAGCTGGCATATGCAGAAATGCAATGAAAACATGGTAATGCTTTATAGATCACATGAGGGGCACCTTCCATAGGAAAAAAATTTCTGAACACTCTGACAGAATAATGTTCATTAAATAAGTAATAAAAGAGGAGAATAATTTGGAAGATCTTTAAGTAAGAAATATTAAAGAAAATTGTCTAGGAGTAAGCAGTGTAGACAAAAATATGTTAGTTTTCTTTGTATATAGTAACTCCTCAGTAAGTATCAGAAGATGGAATAAATGAATTAGAAAAAGAATGTATGAATAATGGAATCCTTTCATTCTTTCCAACCCACTTAATGGCACAGTTATAAATGTAAAATCAGGGCAGGTTATATAGCTCAGTGGATTAAGCACCTACTTTGGCAAGTTCAGGGACCAGGGTTCGATCCCTAATCCCTGGGCCAGCGCCAGGCCACCCCCTTGCCACGTGAGCTGGCAATTGAGTCTGGGAGTGGTGGCACACATCTGTAATCACAGCACTAGGGAGGCTGAAAACAGGAAGATCACTTAGAGTCTGAGCTGTGTAGTGAGACCCTGTACCAAATACATAAGATAAAAAAAAAAAAAAGAAATGTAAAACCAGTAATAATTGTGACTACGCGTAATGGTTGTAAGATACTAATAGTCTTATTACAATTTTAATATTGGGTTCATAATTTTATTGATCCATTTTACTGAATGATTTATCGATCAACCTAAAGAAGGTTATTCTTGAACCTCTTGTCATAGACCCAAAAGTATTTGCTCTCAATAATATTGTACTGGTATGTGACCCCTGACAATGGTCAATTGTTTGAAATAAAATCAGGGTTGCGATAATTAGGTGGTAATAGGAGCCATATGGAAAGGGAATGCTAGTTAGCAATGCAGTCAGGTTCACAGCATATTCTCAGAGCAGAGAAACTAAGATTTTTCAAGAGTGGCTTCCAACACATGTGCTGGGGGCACGTACAAGTTGGAGCCGTGGAAGCACTGGCATTTCGGAACATACTTGCACTCCACATATATGGTTCATGGGACAGCTGGAAAGACACATGTAGATCATCTGCTTCTGCTTTCTCAGTGAAAGAAAATAACTGGCAACTTGAGTCCAGCATCTGACTAGAGTTTGTAAGTTCATAGACTAGCGATCTACAAGTGAGGAAAGAGACAAGTTCCTTATTTCAACGCTAACATTCATTTCTCAACTCATTTTGCTATACATAATGCCTAGGAAATCTAATTTGTCTTGAAACAAAATCATAATGGCAGAAAATTTCCAAATAATGTCAGAATATTTGCAGTGATGAATATTTCTTATTGCATCATTTTTAAAAACATTTAGCTCACATAAACTTTAGTATATGTGCTGCCGAAGCGAGCACTCACATAAACTTTATAAATGAGCAACTTTTAAGAAATCAGGAACAATTAAATGAGAAAGTTTTATAAATTTTTATTATAAAAAGGTAAGCAGAATCTTTGATTAAATGACTTTCTTTACTATGCTTTTAGAAGAAAAGTATAATTACAGGTATTTTTTCTTACAACTCTCAAATTATACTCTGAAGTTACTAAATGAATATATCCACAGATTCATGTACTTGGTAAGTTATGCCATATTCTTAGGTAGAACTTTGAGCTTACTGAAGCAGAATTCCCATGGATAGAGCTCAGATTTATGCATTTTAATAATGTCTTAAGTGAGTTTTCTTATTTTAAAGACAGAAGAGAACTGAAAACTATAATGAGTCAGAAATTTTTTTAGAATGTACTCCATAGTGCCATTACATGTCTCTAGACCTCTTAATTCTAATGTAAATTAAGTTTGGGAATAAAACACAAGGATAGAGAAGAAAGAAAGCTGAAATGTGGAGAGAACAAACATGAAGAATGACGAGCAGGCCGTGGAGGTGGTGGGTTCAGGATGGTAGAGTTAAGTTGCTAAGCGTCGAGCCAGCGTCCTTTAAGTGCATTTTAAAATTTAAAAATATGAATAATCAAGGTAAAGTCAGACTAGATAACAAAAGACAATCAAAAGAAAGCAGAATAAAAATGCAAACTAAAATAAAGCAGCTGCCTAATAAAAAAAAAAAAGAGAGAGAATGATACCGAGAAGCTAAGCAGCAGAGTACAGGGAGGCAGCACATGCGACGTGCAGCCCAGGGTGGATATGTAGATGCATATGTGTCTTACATTACAGATGTGTGTATACTATATGCATACCTCTTACTCGCCAGGTAGCTGCTGACTCGCTGAGCTGTATTCCCAGCCCAAAAATTGATTGTATAAGGAAGTTCAAATTTGAAAGAAACAAAGATGTGCAAAAAAACTGATAAATGTGTTGCTAACCTTTAAGAGCTACGAAAATAATTTTTCTATGTAAAACCAGAATAACAAAAAATTAAGTTTAAAAAGTTTGTTAATTAAAGAAGCCAGTATATGATATAAATAAGAAGGCAAAAATACTACTAACATAGTTTATTAAAATAATATAAGTATATTTATAGGTATGTGGTCTTCAATCAAAGTAAAACTCAGTTATTTGCAAATCAACTATATGTATAAAAGCAAAACATGGGTAAATGCATTTTATTAAAATTTCACCAAAATAAATTAATTCAAATGAATTTCAGTTAAATGGGCATTTATCAAATAATTATGTTAGCCTAAAAATTCTGATTTATTAAAGTTTACGTATTTTAAGTAGATTAATATAGGTGAAATAAAAAACTATGAATGTTTTTAAATGTTAATTGCTAAGTTTAGTTTTTAATTATTTATTTATTTACTTTTTGTATTTTAGGGAGGGGTCTTCAGGGTGTTCAGGGTCTCACTACCAGATCAGACTCATAGTGATCCACCTGTTTACAGTCTCCCAAGATCTGAGATTACAGGCGCACATCACCAAGAACATCAAGCTTGCTTGTTAGCAAGCCCTGTGGGTGGGGCTGACATAGCAGACCCAGGGATGGAAACTCTGGCCCTTGCATCTGCCTGCAGGTGCTTTAATCCTCCAAGCTATTTGGCTGGCCCTTAAATTTTTATGATTTATTTATTTACCTATTTATTTATTTTTCTGTGAGGCAGTGTTTATGCCATTGAGCTATCTCTTTGGCCCTTAATTGCTAAGTTTAAATTACAATGAAAGTTCTCTGAACCTAAGAAAAGGTGATATTAGATTGCTAATTAAATTTTACATTTTTTGAAATGTCAGAACTTAATGTCAAAAGCAAGAGTTGGTAACTTTGATCCAATAGCTGTGTATATGATATAGGACCTTCAGATTATATAGGGGAAATAAATGTAACTCCCTACCTGCTAAATGTGCAAATGCAAATTGTGTTCCTTAGAGTTGAACAATCAACTCTAAGGAGCAACAGAGGTTAAGAGTAGGAAATTTTATTTCTAAGGAGACAGCTCCTGAGAGACAGGAGGGCACCATACTGGGTTGCCTATGAGCTTTCTTCTCAAAGGAAGTTTATAAGTCATCATGAAGGTCAAAAGTATGATCAACCAATAAGATTTCAAGTATGGCTACTTAGGTAATATTGATCCAATGGGAAACCAAGTCACATAGCAAGTATACATGGAAAGAACAAAGAATTTTTCAAAAAGACATGGGTCTAGGGGTTTTGGTCACCCACCAGTTGGACTGATGTCTAGCTAGACTTTATTGGATCAGCTGTGACCACTTATTTATCCCTTGGGGAAACACATGGGCCTGGTTATTCCATCTTTACCTTAAGGCCTGGCCTCTGATTGATGGGCCTCTGATCACAGCTGTAATGTGTTTCGTCTTTTGTATTGATTCTCTCAAGGGCCCCGCCCTGTCTGACTGCCTATAATATTTCTGTCTAACTTAGCTGTTTATAATATGTGTGTATCTCAACATGTGTTGGTGTATATATTTGACTGTTGTTGCTAATTTTAAGCTATTAGAATTCATGTTTAGGGATGAGGGAGATAGCTAAATGATTATGCACCTGACTGGCAAGCGAAAGGTCCTGAGGTTGAGCCCTGGTACCAAAAAAAAAAAAAAAGAAAGGAAAAAAAGACACAAAAATAGACTCATGTTTACTTTCCTCTTACAACAGCATAACATGAGACTTACACTAACTTTTCAACTAGTTTTAGCTTCAATTAAAAAAAAATCAACATTTTAGTTGGAAATAATTTAGAGTACAAGAAATTGTAAAGACAGTACAGAACATTTACTTATACTCTAGTTACTTTTCTGTTGCTGAGATAAAATATTCAACACTCAAAGTTAAAAGAGAAAAAGGTTTATTTGGCTTAGTTTGTGGAGATTTCAGCTCCTATTTGGCTGGCTCCAAGGCAGGAGAACACGGCAGAGGGCATCACAGAGGAGAAACAGTCCATGCCAAAGCAGACAAACACCAAGTATAGTAGCTAACCAGCAAAGCTACACACCACAAGCCTCTTTCTGTCCCTTGTATCTTATCCAACATCCAAACCCTGTAGGATGTTTAGCACTGATAGCCTTCACCTTCTGTGCTTAATGGCAGCACTGCGCTGCGAGTGGGTCCCAGCTTCATGCACTCTAGATCCATTCCCTCTGAAAAGCCTCAGCTCTGACCACATGAGACTTTGGGGGGACAGCCAGCCACAGCCTTGACGCCTTGTATGCCTCCCAGGCTACCTTATAGTAGCATCTGTCATTACCATAGCACATTGACAAAACTATGGAACCAAAATTTCTATTATTTGAACATCAGGCTTTAAAAAATATATATATCGTGTAGTTTCTGATCTGTTGAGTACAGACTGAGGTCTCTAGATTATTTCTCAATTGAAACATGTGTGGTAGGTTTCTCATAATTATGTTGTTCTGGCTTTGAGGTAGAAAGGCCAAGGTGTTAAAGGCCAATATGATTAATACTGCAGATATACACTGTACACATGCCAAACATGGTGGTACCTTCCTGTAATCCCAGCACCTTGGGAGGCTGAATGAGGAGGAATACAAATTGGAGTTTCATCTAAACAATTTAAAGTGACCCTGTCTCAAAATAAAATAGACAAGGGATGTAACTCAGTGCACAGGTTTTAGGTTCAGTCTCCAGTACTGGATGAAGAAAAGAAACTTCATATGGTGATGCATACCTACACTCCCAGCGCTCAGGGAAGCTGAGCATGAGGACTTCAAATCTGAGCCCAACCTGGGTAAACAGACACACACACACACACACACGCACAAGCACACGCACACGCACACGACGGTGACATCACAGACTTTCTAACTTACTTTTAGCTTTGTATGTGCCTCAGACTGGATAATCTCAATCTATTTTCATGTTCTTTGACCAACTTAAATGTACCATTGAGCTCTATTAGGCTGATATGGAAAGATTATTTCCATATCAGATCAAAAATTGGAAAAAAAAATGTTTCTTACCAAAGCTGGCCATTGGACCCTTCCTGGGTTAGAAATGATGAATGCTTGGCAGGCATTCAAACACACTTCCCCGATCCTTACAGATCAGAAACATGTCTGGCTTTGTTCTTTGTCTCATCTCTACTTAAATACCTAAAGCATCTTAACAAGCGTGCGGAAGGAGTAAAGGAGTGACAACATATTAGCACAGTGTATTAAAGGCTAAACTAGAGCTTCTTCTGCTAGGATAAAATTAACCCAGTGAGAGCAGTGATTCTCCTACATTTTTCCCTGTATGACATATTTTTCTTTCTAAGAAATATACAGTCTATCATCAGGTGGCAGCCTAACCTCCACTTGGCGGGCACTGTGGTCCCTTAACATCATCATATGGCTTGTTTGACACTGCTTTGTGTGCAGCTTTTCCTCCTAACTTTTGATTAACACCTGGGCTCCAGGCTCAAAATAGTTCAAAAGGCTATGAAAGGGAAAAAGGTGACTTTCTAATACACTTCATTGTAGTCCTTTCAAAGTCTTGCAATGACTGCAGCTGCTGTTGCAGACTCAGAATCCCAATTTCTTATGGTCCCTCCAACCAAGGGTGGTGGTCTTCCAAAATGGATTTCAAAGGTAGAGAGCCCATCCTGATATGGGGTAGAATGGACTGAAGCAGGGCCTTTGGAAGCAAAAACACCCAATTTGCATAGTTGTTTTTGGCATAGTTCTGACAGAGTGCTCTTGAGGGTATGATTCTGTAGTTCTACTTTGTCTAAACTTTGGGTCCAGTAGGCAGTGTGTAGCTTCTATTTTATATGCAAAAACAATGGAGAAGCTCTAAACCTCTCTACCCATGAAAGCAGGCCCATTACCTGAGCCTACCATCATTGAGACCCAATATTGGGTAATGATCAATTCCACCAATGCTTTCATTCCATCCTCTGCATTATAATTCCAGTTAGGCTTTTCCCTGGATAAAACTGGGGTGACTGCTATGTCCTGTTTCTGGAATGTTCCCCTTGTTTCTAACATCACAGTAGGGTGGTGTGTTCTAAACATGATTCCATAATGTAATTAAGGCTTACAGATGTTCTGAGAATGGGAGATTCTGATTTTTTTCCAGTTATGTAAGTCACTAGTAGAAAAAAGGGTCATACAGTAAGGGGATGAGAGGATCCCCCCTTGTTCTACTGCTGTCTGTCTAAGGGGAAAAAAACTGAAACTGGTTCAGAGGACAAGAGGTGATGATCATGGAGTAATTGAGTCAACACTCTAGTGTCCATCACTTGGTTGTGGACCCGAGGCAGATTCCCTTTCATCCTACTCATATGGGGGAAGCTCCTTCTCAGGAGCTATGGCTCTGGAAGCAAGATGGGGCTCTGGTGCTGTTGTGCTTGTTAGGACACAGTCATTCTCATCTTAGGCTGACAGCAGAACAGGGAGCTTGGGTCCTAAAGAAGTTTCTTTCATAATCAGTACATGGTCAGGGATTCTGCATGCACATTTCCTAAGCCATTGAGGCAATGTTTGAATCGTAGAGCTAGGTATCAATATACAGGAACTGGACTGGGTGTCCTGGTTTCCTGTTATTACTTTCCATACTCTCCTGGTTATGTGAAGGTCAATCATTCTCTTGACTGGCCAGCCTACGCCAATGGAAGGCCATTCTCATTTACATGTGTCCCAGTTATTCTTCTCTCTTTGCCAGGACAAATACTTAACAACCAAAATGAAGGAAGTAAAGGTTATGTAGCTCAGTTACTGGAGGTTTCAGTCCATACTCAGTCTGCCAAGGCAGACAGGCACATGGCAGAGGGCAGCAGTTCACAGCCATGGAAGGCACCAAAAGCAAAACGGAGGAGTAAGAATAACAAGGGGAACAGAGCAAGTCTGTTTCTCTGTCTCCCTTATGTTGTACTGAGGCTATCCACCCCAGAATGGGTATAGCACTCAGACCCATAATCCCACAAGTACTTAGACCCATAATCCCAGCCTTGAATCATGCACTAATCACAAACTATACAAGTCCCTCCCCCAAGACTGCATGGGGCTTTCAGGGAACAACTAGACACAAATGCTAAGACATAGTGTAGTGAGCTATCATTTTGTAATTTTCACCCATATTATCCTTTAAATTCATTAAAGTTCCAGATCATGAAATACAGCATAGTTGGTTCACTCTCAGCAGTCCTTGTTAGAGAAATCCAAAACTGCTTCCTTTAGATCTATACAATAGGTAAGAATCTGAGGCTAATATAGTTTGACATAATGGCATGACCATAGCAGAGTGAAGCAACTGAGCAGGACTGATTTTTTCCCAGTTTCCAAACAGATTTTTCCAAGTGGCAGGTCAATTACAGTTCCCCCTGCCCAGACTAAGGATTCAATTTTAATCTCAGAGGGCAGACTCACCAGGGAGTAGGGGTTGTGGGGGAAACACAGAAGAAACAACTCAGACAACAATATATGGGGAAAAACTGATCTTCTCCAACCTTTCCTTTACCAATTTGCACTTCAGACTTGTTTAAATCCAAATTATACTTTAGACTAAATCAAAGCATAATGCAGAGCTTTCTCTGAATGCAAAAACAACCAACTTCCCACAGACTCTGGTCTGCAAGAGAATACAAACTTCCCCCAACTCTTTTGCCTCCCAGAAACAAGCAACCTCCCAGGAACTCGCATCCTGAAGAATTAATAACAAATTGCTACCCATGTCAGGGAGCTAGGACCCTGAGCTTACTAAAGATCAAAAGAAGAACAAAAGCCAAAATTAGGTCTTACTGCTGGCTCAGAGAATGTGACTCTCTTTGTTCGTTTCAGGGCTGTAGTGTCTAGCCCTTAGCCATTCCAGGACACAGAGCTGAACTCAGCTGTGATCCCACAGCCACCCAGAAGTGGCTTGCAGGCATAGAGACCAGGGAGGAAGTGGGGGCACCCCTCAACACAAGAATCTTGGCTGTAGAAATCTCACTGGGACCTCCATGTGAAATGACCATAGTACTTCCATGTCAACCCTTAAATTAGAAAAACAGAGTTTATTAATAAAGCTTGTCCAGGTTACAGATCTTAAATGCCTGGTTAAATTTGAGCTTCTTTTGCTAGGATAAAATTAACCCAATTGAGAGACACTGTCCCCTATTATGTAGTTTAGCATTTAATCAACTTGTGTTTAAAAAAAACCCACTCCTTCACTCATTGCTCACCCCTCTTAATAGAGATGAAACAAAAAATGAAACCAAACATGTCTCTTATGTGTAAAGATCAGGGAAGCATGTTTGAATATCAGCCAGACATTTAAGATCTGTAACTAGAGAAGGGTCTGATGGTTGCCTTTATTAATAAAGTATTTCTTCCAATTTTTGGTCCTGTTCAGATTATCTTAAACGTTCTGCATCTCTGGATTCCCAGGATCAGAGAATACCTATTTCTAGAAAAACACTTTTGGCTTAATTATAAACCTTTACTTCTCATTAGTTCAGACACTTACTAATGCAAATGGTTCTGTGAAGAGGCAAAACATTTTGCTTTCTTTTTCCCCCACACTTTTTTCTCTTTTGAAAAAATTAAATAATGCTTACTTTGTATTGTGAAATGCAATGCTTATTGTGACCTTCAGTCTTGGCTGCACTCTAAAATCTCTAAAATCTCTTGGGAAACTTACATTGCTCTCTGGCTACACCTTGTACTAGTGCAATTAAATCATTCTTTCTGGATATGGGGACTAAATACCATTTTCTAATGTAAAAACAGTAATAGGAGTCTTATTATAACTGTAAGAGTATTTTAATGTATATTTCCTGTGTAAGAATAAAATAAGATGGTTCCCTAATTTACTCTAAATTGAGTACATTACCTGTTTTTTGAAAATTCCCTATTTGCTGTTCTCCAATCTTGAAATTTTCTCTTTTGCTGGAGGCAATAAATACCCTGTATTTTATGATAATTATCTTTTTAACACTTAAAAATTGTGTGTATTCCTAAATAATATCATTAAATTTCTCTTCTTTTGTTTCTAAAAACAAGGAAATAATGTCATGGAAATTATCACATGGAAATAATAAGACTGAATTGTTTTATCATTTTCAATTTCAAATTTTTCATTTTATTTCTTTATAATTTATATTTTTATTGATAAGTTCCACTGATCAAAACATTGTTTTCATACTTTAACTTTTTGACATGGTTTCTTTCACTTATCAGAACATATTTTTGATTCTAATGTTTTTTAGAAGGGAGGGGGAAACAGAATGGAGGATTGAACTCAGGCCCTTGCACTTGCCAGGCGCTTATTTTACTGAGCCATCTCCCTGGCCCCTAAATATGTTTTTAATAGTTTTATATATTTTTAATAGATAAAGATTTTTTTCTATTAAAGTTAATATTCAGACCTTCTTGAAATTTATTTTGGCTGCTTTACTCCACTCTAAGCCTACACCTCTTTTCTTCTTCAAATGTCACTTATTATCTGTTGCATTCAGTTCCCTTAAGTCTCTGCTTAGTAGTTGCATGGTCAGCTGACGATTAGATGAACTGTTGAAGCACACATGAACCCTCCAGTAGTTTTCTGCTTCTGTCTACACAGAGCCTCTAGGTTATGGAGAGATGGATGAAGCCTTATCAGATCTTTCCCAACAGCATTGCCTGAGAATCTTAAAAATGAAAGCAAATCTACTTGATTCTTGAATTTGACTTTTGACAGCCTTATATCAGATAAAATATGTCTGTTTTCACAAACAAGACTATTTTCTGGCTGTAAGTAAATGTCACTTGTCCCTTTTTTTTCTATATATTTCAGTGATTGAAAAAAAGTTTACAAATGTTCATCTCAGAAGAGCCTCCCAAAGTGGGGCATAGGGGCATATTGATCAAGATGCTACCGCAGGACTGTCTTCTATGGATACTGCTGTAAAAGCTAGCCAAACTACTTCATGATTTTCTTTGGCCCTTTTTGTAGCATTAACTTTGACAGTTTTTTTTTTTTCACCAAATCAAAATTCAATTAAGATTATTCAGTATGAATTGCATATGTCCAGTAGCTCTTATGGGCAATTTCAATACTTTGAGAGGCTGAAACAGAAGTATCACAAGTTCAGTACCAGATTTTCTTTGGCCCTTTTTGTAGCATTAACTTTGACAGTTTTTTTTTTCACCAAATCAAAATTCAATTAAGATTATTCAGTATGAATTGCATATGTCCAGTAGCTCTTATGGGCAATTTCAATACTTTGAGAGGCTGAAACAGAAGTATCACAAGTTCAGTACCAGCTTTGCAGGAAGCTCCCATCTCAAATTTTTAAAAAAGAGCTGGGGATGTTAGGGAGTTGGTTCAATGTGAAGGCCCTGGGTTCTATGCTGGGAGGAGGATTATATTTTCTACCACCTTTATTCTGCCTAAAGTAAGCCAGTTAATGTTCATTTTAGGTTGTAATACAGATGTCAAACTATCTTTATCTCAAATATCTTTATTTTCCTTTATTCTGGCAGGGTATTTTTTTAACTATAAAAATCAAGACAGTTTTTGGTTTGTTTTAGCACTATGAATATGCATGTATCATTCCATCATGTTGAAATGTCACTTGTCAGATTAATGTCACTTAAAATATTGTTAAATTTTCACTTGGCCTTTTAGTTTTGCAGCTTTGCTATGATGTGTCTACATGTACTAAGCCCACTCTAGTTAATCGTAGGTCCTTTTCACTAAACTTGGGTGGTAAGAATACTTCCGAATCTAAAACATTTAATGTTTTCTGGGGCTCTGAATTTTCCTCTATTTGACAATAGTATTAAATTTTTTTTCTAACACTTAACTTTATTAATGATGACTCATCATACAAATATGAGATATAGAAAAAAACTTTTCTTCCCTGGAGGAGTCAATATTGTCAGACACAATTTTATGTTGTTCTCTTTTGCAACATCTTGAAACTCTTAGATTGATTTTTCGTGATCCCTTGCTCATTTAAAGAAGTCTGTCATTTTCTTTTGATGATGGCTAATTGCAACCATGTCTTCTAGGTCTGAACTTGGGTCTTCACATTGGTTTATTCTGCTGCATATACTTTCACTAGAATTTTTAATTTTCTACATTTTTCCTTGATTCAACTGTGGTTATTCCCTATTGTGAATTCATCATTTATCTTTTTTTCCTAAGCTTCCCCCTTTTGTAAATTCTGTGTCTACTCTAGATTCCCTAAACATGGCCTTTGTTATAGCCATCATCTCTTTAGCTAGCTGTTTAATTATTTTTGATTTTTCTCTACTTGAGACTCTTCTGCTTTGCTACTTCTACTGCTATCATTTCATAAAGTTCATCTGGGTATCTTTTAATTTTTTTCTCCTCAGTGTACCCTGGATTTGCCTTACAAAAGCTGAAGATCTGGAGTGTATATTGCTTCTGTGTCTTCTCATTTTCTATTTTTAAAAAAAAATTGTTTTCTTCAACCTAAGTGTGAAGACCAAAAATTAGAGAAAAAGGAAGACCACATGGACAGCCAACACTTTGGCTCTGACCTTTCAAGGTCAATTAAGACTCAGAGCATAAGAGAATATATACTATAACATCATGCAACTCAGTTATGTCCCAGATTTTCTGATCAAGGTGATTATGGGGCCACAGAGGAAAGTGATTGATGATCTATAGTGTGCCTAAGGAGAGTTACATGGAGAGAAAACATTCTCTCAGGCTTTCACAGAGAGCAAATTGGTCAAGCAATGGCTGTGACTCATCCACATGGCTGACACAGACAAAGAATCCACAAACTGTGGTACAGGATTTCAGGATAAATCCTGAGGGGACTTGACTGACTTTATTAGACACAAAAGCTACAATTCTTGTTATATAGATCTTGTTTTATCTTGTTAACCATCCAGCAGAAAGGTATAAAAACAAAGTATAACAAGTAAAGCTATATTATTACACTGAGCTATAAAAGACTCAAATCAACAACTTCTAACCTTGCCAGATATATGGAAAACCCAATACTATTATGGACTATTGGACTATTTTGGAGTATTTTGCTGAATTCACCCTCCCATAATATTTAAATGACAAAACTAAACAAAGAAAGGGGATACAACTGAATGGCCATTTTGTATCTGTAGATTCAAAATAGTTAAGATAGACATACAGCTACATTCTCTTAATTCAATGAATAGAGGGATCTGTTCTAATAGTGTTTGTAAATAGAATATCATGTCTGCATCTAGAAAACTATATGCAATGTATTAATTATTGAAACTGTCCTACTAATTTGCTTTGTAACTGTCTCATTGCTATTTGTTTTTCAATAACATTACGGAAAAAAATTTGTTTTCTTCATTGACGCTTTAAAATTTCTTATAGTAGGTAACTTTATTACTAGTAGTGAGACCACCTTAGTAAGTGACTTTGATTCAGAGATGTCATGTAGATGTAGCTGGATTTTGGCTTTTGAGCCTTCCCCAAGATCATGAACCTTAATTTATTAGACAAGAAAGTTGTAGCATCTATGGTCTTCCACTCGTTTCTGTGGTAGTGGACTATGGCATTGTTTATGACTCTGCCTAACTCATTATTATTCTACAATGAAGAACAACTGATCTTAACTTACTTTGGCTAAAATAGTACAATCAGTGATAACAATAGCATCAACTACAGTTTAGTAGATAACTGTGGTAACTGTTAATTTGCCATCTTTAATCATAGGTACAAGATTTATAGTTTTATATAAAAATATAAGGTTAGCTATAAAATTACATGTAGAAATATCCTCTATACAGTGAGTTTTCCCTCAGGGATAAAAATTTAAAAAGAACCAGATGAAAAAGTAAAGAAATAAAAGAAGAGAAAGAGACTGAAAATAAGTGGAAGGGCAAAGGAAGATTACCCAAGCTTTGGAAACTGATGAAGAAAACAGCGGCATGAGGGCTGGAGTTTAATCCCCAGTTCTGCAAATAAACAAACAAACAAACAAAAAAACTGTGGTTATCTTCTGGAGTTTACAATTCCTACGTAGTGTCCATTTCAGCATGTGCCTCCACTGTCACTGGTAGACAAAAGAAGCAGACAGGGCTCAGATCCATACCAGTGAGCCTGAAGGAGGAATGAGAGTTGGACACTGGACAAACACAGCAAGCCCCATCAGGAATACTGCTGGAGGATGATTCTAGTGCTTTCATCTTTACAGAAGTTCAGGCTTGTCCTAAACTCTGTTTGTGCTGTTGGTGCTGAGTTATTCAGCCTACAACACTATGGGTGACTCTTGACAGCCTGACCTCAGCTCCATGACCCTGGACATATCCCTTGGTTGTGCCTCACTCAGCCACTAGGAGCCCTAGATGAAGCCAACCCATGGCTACTCCAAGTCTCGGGTTCAGCTGGTCCCTCCCTACAATGGCACCTGTCAAGCTCTCTCTTCAGTGGATATCTGGCCTGGAGTCACTCTCCACCTGTCGCACTCACTGCTCTTTTCCATGGGTGCACTTCTCCCTAAAGGCTACCGTAATCACTCTACAGATTTCAGCATCCTCTTTCACACCACAAATGGGCTTTCTCTAAGAGAAAGTGAAGTTTGTTACTTCCTTTTCCTGCACTGAGATCTGCTCTTCACTTTCCCTGTGATCTTCAATTCTCCATTCAGATTCTTCCTGGGTTCCAGGGTTCCACTTCCCTTCTTCTTTTCTTTCCCCACGTTGTTATAGTTCAGTGTCTGAATTCTAAATCTCAGAAAAGGCATTTGCTGTTGTTTACCATCCACCATCTTCTCTGCCTCATTTTTAATACCCAGTTCTTTCCAAAAAAGTTTCTGGGTAGTTTTTTCATTTTCTCATTAGGGCAGTGGTCATTTTCTACAGTGCTCTGAGATATTCTTCAGGATAAGATCTCAAGATTTTCATCATGCAATAGTAGTGGGCATTCCTATATTCATATTGCCATTGATCTCAACCTATTATATTCTTGCTTTTCCTCCTAATTTGGACTTAGATGTTACTGTTTAAGACAAAAACTTGAAAATTTCAATGAAAAAATTACTCCAGTAGATGTGCTATTTTCATTTGAGTAATATAAAGGTAACTGGTTTAATTTGAGAAGAGATGATAGAATATTTGTTTGCAAGAAGTAATAGTCTGAAGATACAGATTGTGGTTCAAAAACCTACTTGAATAATCATAATAGAAAGAGTGTAGGAGAGTGTAATAGTTGTAAGCATAGAACTAGCATTAAAGTGTGGCACACTAAATCTTCTTCCTTTAATCTGTTAGCATATCTCAGATAGAGTTCTAATTTACTGGTAAATTTAGAAAGTTATCATGTACTCTAACATAAAATAGACCATAAAGTCTTTGGAGGATATCACTAGAATTACAGTACTTTATTTCTCTTTAAAGTCTAACTCTTTGAAATATTAACATTTATATAGAAACATACACATCTTAAAAGAAGAGAAAATGGAAATACATTTACATTTATTGATTTTTTGCTATGTCCCATGTAGTATTGATATAGGAAGAAAAACTGATCTTGGATGGGTGACCTCCACATGATACAGGGTACCTCCAAATGATATAGGGGAAAAAATGATCTCCTGACCTGACCTGAACAAGTTTGTGTGCTCTAAACCAAAGAATGAATTTAAGGAAGAAACGGAGGGTGAGAGTAGAATATATTTATTGAGCAAAAGAAAGCTCCTGTCCAAGAGAGGGACAGGAGGGAGGCCAAAGTGGGTTGTCCCTGGGAAACTGTTCTTCCAGGGACTTTTATAGTGCAAAACCATGTGGGGCTAGGGTGGAGAAAATGGTAACTCGCTTAGGTGGACGTCAGGTGGGACAAGACTATGGTCAGCCAATGGGATTAAAAGCAACACTGCTCAGGTAAAACTGGTTAAATCCAGGACCAAATAGGGAAGGCAATCATGTAGAAACCTGGTATGAATGTAGAACAGGACCTTATCTGGTAGACATCTGGTGGTAGTTGGCTTAATGATTTTTCTGGCTCCCTCAGGGTGATAATCAATCCTGGATGCTAATCTTTAGGGAGGTAAGCATTTGTTTGATCTTTGGTCTTTAGGTCTGGCTCACAGCAGAATCATCCCTCCCTCCCACAGTTGTAAGGTATCTTGTCTTCTGTGTTATCTCTTTCGAGAACCTGGCCCTGTCTGACTGCCTATAATATTTCTATCTAATTTGACTGCCTGTAACAGTATCTCTTTTAATCCCTATGACAACTTAATGTGTAGGTATTGTTATTTGGATTTCATAAATAAAGATTTATTAAGTATAATTTCTCAGGAACATACAATTAATAAGCTCAGTTTACATTTAATAAAAGTGAGGGTCATATACTCTGTTCTGAAATTATATTGTATACATGGAAGCTGTAAAATATAAGGTATGGAAAGAATGTGTGTAAAAATATCACCAAGAGAGGATTTACTTCACTGATGCAGAGTTGGTATCATAATGAAAATAGTCTAAAATAAATAAAAGAGAATGATATAAAGAAAGAAGGAAACAAAGTCAAGAAAAAGAAAAGAAAGAAAGAAGAGAACATACAGAAAATGAAGTAAGACATTTGGGCATGCAGTCTGCTTTTAATAGAAACTTCAACTTGATTTAGTTACATTTATAGTGTTCCACATTATTTTCTACAAGCAAAGTCATCCAGAAAATTAAGGATGGCATATGTGATAAACATAAAAATTAAAATTTTGACAGAATAAAATAAATAACTTTAGTAATTACATTAAGCATGTTTTCAATCCCATAGTAAGCTATTAAAAGTAAAACAACTGTCCAAAGCATGCTGCCAAATTTTTTCAAAATGATTTGTTTTGAAATGTTGACTAAATATCTCAGAACTGTATATCATCTTTAGTATAATTAAACATTCTTCAAATCAAAACCATACCTTTTCTTTCTGTACTGAACCATAAATTAGATGTGACTTTTGCCTTCATATTGGACACAGAGGATTATGCATGTATAAGTGATTTTAAATGCTTATACTCACTTTTACTATAAAAGGCTGTATAGTTTACATTGCTTTCATATTATTAACTAAAAGTTAAATTATTAGGAAAATTTTAATATTAATATTCCTATTTTATGTTGTATGTCTTCAAAAATATTTACATAATATATATTTATACATTCAATATTTAACTAATAAGTATTTAATGCATGAAAAAATGAGTAGAAGTGTTTAGTCCAAGTTAATTAAGTTACTTAAAATGGCACAAGCATATGCCTGGCAAGTGCAAAGGCCCAAGTTCAATCTCTGGTACAAAAAAAATCACTCAAACAGTCAAGCCTTTGTAGCCATCTTCATCCTCTGATAACTCAGGGCAACAACTTGTTTCCATGACCTATCAAATATTTAGCATAGTTTTCTTCTGTATTTTTGACAACCCCACTATGGTTACAATACACATGATGTATCGACATAAAATTTATTTTAGGGCCAGTTGTGCATTTATGATACACTGCCTCTGATGTGTGCTACTGCTCACTCTAAAAAGTAGCCAAAACCTTTTCCTATTACATTACCCTTAAGAATAAATAAGTGGGATCGGGGAGATGGCTTAGTAGAATAAGTGCTTCCCTAGCAAGCACAAGGGCCTGAGTTCAATTCCTGGTTCTGCCAAAAAAAAAAAAAAAAAAAAAAAAGAAGTTTCAAAAGAATAAATAAGTGTGTATTTCAAGATACACTGGGTATTCCCTTGCTTGTTGGTTGTATTCCCAACCCCCTCCAAAGCTGGTTCATTTCTTACCTCTCCACAAATATGAAAAATAAAGGCCTTTCCACAGTAGGAGCTCCTACTTCAAAAGCAAGAGAAATGTTAGGGTGGTTCCTAACTCAGTTTCTAGACAAGAACAACATTTTGCCGACATTTGGTTCAGAAACTTGAGATAGTTAATATTTTATCCCTGTTATGTTTGGCTATTCTATCTTGCTTGACTACCACTATCAAATAAAATCTTGTTAGGCTGGCCAGATAGTGCAGTAGACTAAAGCGCCTACTTAGGCAGGCACAGGGACTGGGGTTTTATTTCCACCATGCAGTAGTGCTGGCCCCACCCCTGTGGTGTGCTGAGATGGCTGTTGAGACTGGGCATAGTGGCATGCACTGTATTCCCAGTGCTTGGGAGGCTGAAAACAGGAGGATCACGACCAGTCTGATCTCTGCCAGCACACCATGCCAAGGGATCAAACCGCAGTCACTGCACTCTGCCTAAGCAGGCAACTTTAGTCCGCTGAGTTATCTGGCTGGCCCAACTCTAAACTTTTTAAGCCTGAGTTTTATATAAAAAAAATCTATTACCCACTAATTTTTGTGAATATCAATCTAAATAGCTTTTTATTATAATATGCTGTAGAATATTTTGATTTTATAAAATGGAGACATAGTATGATATTGTCCAAATTTCTTTAAAGAAAGAACCATTAGTTTACTGGATCACCTGCATGAACTCCTTGTAAGAATTTAGTCTATTTTTTTCTGTTGAAGGATATGGACCTTCTTATCTAATTTTTTTTTTTTTTGTCTTTTTGAGACAGGGTCTCACTATGCAGTTCAGGCTGGCCTTAAGCTCACTTTGTAGCCCAGGCTGGTCTCGAACTCACAACAATCCTCCTGCCTCAGCCTCCCAAGTGCTGGGATTACAGGCATGCGCCACCACGCCCGGTTCTTATCTACTTTGATTTTGTTCTTTCATCTGCTGTTATCCTCTTTCTTATTTTCCTACTTTTTTCAACTAGAACAGTTTTCCTCACATTATCCCACTAAATCCCATTTTTTTTCTTTCTTCTGAGATAGCTTCATATTCTTCTAGATTTAGAGGAGTTACAACTAGTATATAACATCATATGCTTGGCATTATATATACATAGTTTGTGTGTATATACACTAATTCATGGAATTTTGTTGTATAATTTGTAAATTTAGTAGCATCACAATGTAACCCATAGATATCCAACACTAAATAAGCTGTGTCAGACTGCCTGGCTTTCCCACCAAAGCCTTTATGAGCATCAGATTCAGGACTTAAATTTAGCCCACATCCTGTAGCCCACATCTGCATCTACAATGCTACCTGGAAGGACATTTTGCCTAAATTTTATTTTTAAAATTATTAAAACTTTAAAATGAAAATGATTGAGTTATGGGAACATACAAGGTTTTAAAGCAAGTATGCAAGTGCAGCTTCCTGTAAAATCTAAGGGCAGTTTTGTTATTAAAATCAACTTATTTTTCATTAGAAATTCCTTAAACCCTCAGAAAGTTGTGTTTAGCAGATACTTTTGTGCTAGTCCAGCGTGTTACTTCTTTTTCTCTCTCTGTGTAGGTTCTGCTGATCTTCTTCTTTGTATCCCATGCTCTTCTTGTCCCACCCTCATCTACTCTGGTATGTTTGCTCAGGGGATTTAATGTCAATGTCAGGTAACTATGAGTATTATCTACAACTTCTTAATGTGCAGGATTTAAAAACTCTTTATGACATAATGAGAAAAGATCTTGTATAAAGTACTTTACATAGTTTTATTTTATTGTATGCCATGTGCTGTAGATCTCATGTCCCCATTTATTCTATATTCGTCTATGCTTACATGTAGAACAGAGATTTTAATCCCTTTCTCCTTGATAGGAAACATAACTTCTAGATAAATATGAATTGAAACATATTTTTCTACTGTATAAACTGGAGACTATGATGGAGTCAAATAGCCCCTGGAATTATAATGTCTACAGACAATTTTACAACCTTAAAGCTACCTATGAGCTTTATTTGTAAAGATTAAAATGATTGGCAGTGTTTTTCTCTTTGTAATTCACAATGGAGGGCAAAATTTTTGAGTTTGTCCTGCATGTTGAGAGATTCATAGAATATAAAAACTAGAGAGATTAGTTATCTATTCTTTTCCTAATCCATTTAGGAGAGTGGATCTTTCTCTTGATACCCATACCAAATGTTCACCCAGACTTCATGTGAATCCTCCCAGTCATGGGGAGGCTTCTATCTCCCTTAGATGCCCAGGCAATTTTGGTCTACTCTAGACACTCATTGATACAATCATTTCTGTAATACACCAGTACATAGTCATCAGAATAATATGCTCAAATGCCACAGGTTTTTTAAAACTAAAAAATCTTACTGTAAGGCATGGAAAAGTTTTACAGTAAAACATGTTAAAGCATATAAAGATAGAAGCCACCATGTGATGGGCTCTTCAATCTTTCAGTGTTCTCTGTATGAAGTAATGGACATATTGCTCTTCAGTTTGGGAGCTCTAACTTGGTCAGTCATTAGTATGGTTTATGATTAACATGGGGCCCATTGTTCTTTTCATCATGGAAATTACTACACTGCGGGGAAGGTATATAATAAAGTTAGCTACATAATGTGTTCATAACTATTGTTACAGTCATTGGACTAGGATAAGTGCAGGAAGTGAAGAGTTCTACTTTGCTGAGTAATCAAATTTCTGGAGAAACTGATATTGAATACCCTAAAAACTAAAAAATTGTAGGTGTTAGTGAAACAAATAAGTGAGGTTAAGTTGGTTGAGATAACTAATGTAAGGGAAAAGCATGTGCTGAAAAAATTAAGTCTTTTTCCCTGCCTCCTTTCCTCTGTCATTCTCTCTCTCTCTCTCTCTCTCTCTCTCTCTTGCTCTCTCTCCCCTCCCTCTCTCTTTCCTATTATATATTTATTTAGCAAGTTATACTCTCTCAGGAGCTAGAGGTATAGCTCAGCAGTATCATGCCTGCATGGCAAGTAAAAAGCTCTGAGTTCAATTCTTGGCATCAAAAAGCAAAACAAAACAAATTATACTGTCTCAGACACCATGAGAAATTTGGATATTGATAGTGTTCTTGCAAAATGTTTATGCTATAATTGAGGAACCAGAAATATTAAATATAACATGTATTTAAAGCAGAAATAGCATGTAAAATATTTTAGAAACATGGACCCTGCCACTCTAATCTAATTAGGATTTTGAACAGATACACAGAAATTGCTGTACTAGAATAAAAATATGGCAATTCAGTTGTATTCTAATGCTAATGCCACTGTAAAATTTCATGCATACTATAACAAAGCATTGAACTCACAGTCTTCCTATGGTGCACTATAGGTATTAAGTTCATTTTCTTTTGTTTCATTTCTCCCCTACAGATCTGTGAAACAGGCAGAAGAAGTGGAAAGTGGTCCTTAAAGAAATTGAAGTTAATTGAATCCTTATGTATAGTCCTAAATTTATTTACTATGTATAATTACTTAGAGAATGGTTATTTTTATAATATCAGTAATAAAAGCACCATTGTAACCAGGGGATGTCCACAGGTGTAATCAGAGATCACTAAGGCAGAAGACTCTGGGGTTGTCGGGGTACTTGCTACCTTTTGCCATGGTTAGTGTCCTGGGTTTGGATTACTTTACACAGTGATTGATATCAATATTTGATACATTAAAATATTGCCTGATCCAAATAACTTTGCTTAAATTGTTTTATATTTTAACTTGTCTAGGCTTTTATACCTCTTCTATTTTTATAGTATTTTCTCATTTTTTAGACTAATGGACATTACACTTAGAAAGATGTGCCAAGGTGTGCCACTTAGGTCTCTTCAGGAGTAGCTGTCTGGGGTCATCACCTACCATGGGTATTTGCAGAGGAGACATATTCCCCCATGACTATCTTTCTGTGATTATTCTCTCTATCCCTATCAAAACAAATAATTAATGTGTTAAGTCAACAAATCTGATTAATAGGGAATGAAATGCATGTACCTAGAGCACATGCAATGAAAATTGTTTGATCGTATATGCAAATATTAAAACCAATTAAGATTGTTCCTCTTAAATGTGATATATGCTCGCTTTTGGAATGTGCTATGCATTGATGCTAAGTGAATTAACCCAAGTAAATCTATTGAGTATATCTACTGTCTGTTTTATCTTACTTATCTCAATCTAAGATTGTTTTCTGGATCCTTAAGTCATGAAGAGTTAATTATAAATAATTGCCTGTGTAGCTATCAAAGAAGCAAATGTGAAAGGCCAGGCTATGATTAAACAATAAACAAAGCAATTGTGATTGTATGAATTGAGCCATATTCCAAAATATAAATAATATATACTATAATAATACAATAAATTTTATTATATTACCATTTTATTGTGTATAGAAACTCATGAGACTAAAGTTACTGTTTTCTGTAAGAAGAAGTAAATATTTACAAAGTAGTAAACTTTTATCAGAAAAGTGAGAAGGTAAGAGAGTGAGTTTATGGGACGGGAGTACGTTTTTATTTAAAGCTCCTTAGTACAAAAATAGTTTTTTTTAATGATTTGATTGTTTATCCCTGTGAAACAATTTCTTTCTTTAAGTCACGTCACCCGTAATGCCTGAACCCTACTTGCTTCTGACCAGCACTTGGTTGATTTTGGTTCTCCTCTTGCTCCCCTCTCCTTTCCTAAAAACAGGTACAACACAAAGTACCGCACAGACCTTGCATCAGATCCACTAGGATGATAGAATATTGCAGAGGATGCTGTCAAAAATAGACAAAACCAGGTGCAACTTGATAGCATAAGGACAATTTTAGTCAGGAACTGACTATTGCACTAGAGAAGATGGTCCACCATGAGCTGAACTCAACTTTTGTGTGTGCAGGGGTAACTGCAGATTTTGAAGGGAGAATGACAGATAAGAGAGAGGCAGAATGGCAAGGAATTCAGAAGACTCAGGGGAGTTTAAATTTATGAAATGTGGGAAAGGGAAAAGAAGGGTGGTTCATGTGAAACCCACCTGGATTTGCTCATTGATGCTTGTCGAAGTTAGGTTTCTAATCTCCTTTAGAGGCTGAGAGTTAAGGGCTCTGACTCAGGGGCTGGCTAAAGCAAACAAAAATCTGTCTTAGTAGCCTTCAAGCAGAAATGCAATGGCCAGAATTCATCCTAAACATACAGGTTGGTGCTGTTAAGAATCTATTTTATGGGGCTGGGGAGATGGTTCAGTAGAATAAGCACTTCCCTAGCAAGCACAAGGGTCTTGGTTCAATCGCTGAAAAAAAAAAAAAAAAAAAAAAAAGACTATTTTACTATTTGGTGAAGGTTTAAAACATAGGGGCAGGAGTGAATGAAACAATTTATGATAAGAGTCTTCAGCTTGTGTAGACTTAAGCTTAATTAAGAAGTATGTCAGAGAGAAGAGCCTGGCTAAAGGTTTTTCATGAAGAGGATCTTCCTTAGTGTCAATTTCAATTAGAACACACACACACACACACACACACACACACACACACACCCATGCTCCGGCACATCATGGTCTCTGTTCCCTACTGTTTGCCAATACCTTTATATCCATTCAGAGGCTAAGCAAGTGAACATCTAGATGTAAACCAGGAAATTTCTCCAGAATGTTTTCTAATCTCTACTTACAAATGTCATACTTGAAACCTGTGCCTGCTGATGAACATTTTCTTTACTTCCATTACTTATTGGTTTTCATTGTGTTATAACATAGCTCCACAATTATTTCACTGGTAAAGCTTGAACATCCAACACAATGAAGGGATTTTTGAGAAACTTCTTGCATTATCCATCCAAAATCACTACTGGAACTTGTGTCATGGTCGGTCCGTGGGATATACCTAGCTAGGACTGTGGTAGACACAAACCTTGTGGACATAAAGGCCAGATACTTATTCTCAACGACATCACAGGAAACACTCTTATTAATACTTAATGTACTGCATAGATGCAAAAATCCTCAATAAAATCCTAGCAAATAGAATACAGCGAATCATTAAGAAGGTTATACACTATGACCATGTAGGATTAATCACAGAGATGCAAGGATGGTTCAACATATGCAAATCTAAAAATGTAATACATTATATCAATACAGCCAACTCCAAAAATCACATGATCATCTCAATTGATGCAGAAAAGGCTTTTGACAAAGTTCAACACTCATTCATGTTCAAAGTCCAGAAAATTAGAATAGATGGACTCTACCTTAGCTTGATAAAAGCCATCTATGACAACCCAAAAGCTAATATAATCCTAAATTGGGAAAAACTGAAATCTTTTACGCTTAAATCAGGTACAAGACAAGGTTGTCCTCTATCACCCCTCCTATTCAATATAGTTTTAGAATCATTAGCAACAGTCATTTGAAAAGAGGGAGACATAAACAGAATAAGAATAGGTAAAGAAGAAGTTACATTATCACTATTTGCAGATGACATGATACTTTACTTGGAAGATCTCAAAAATTCCATCAAGAAAGTACTAAAAGTACTAAAATTGATATAGAAATTCAGGAGCATAGCAGGATACAAAGTCAATACTCAAAAGTCAATAGCATTCCTCTACACAGATAACAAACACACTGAGAGGGAAACAATAGACACAATACCTTTTACAATAGTATCGCTGAAAATGAAATAACTTCAAATTCACTTGACCAAGGAAGTTGAAGTTCTTTTCACAGAAAATTACAACATCCAAAGAAAAGAGATTATAGAGGATTTCAGAAAATGGAAAGATATTCCATGCTCCTGGATTGAAAGAACCAACATCGTGAAGATGGGCATACTCCCAAAATTGTTGTACAGATTTAATGCAATCCCTGTCAAACTGCCATCAATATACCTCCCAGACCTAGAGAAATCATTCCTTAAATTTATTTGGAACAACAAAAGACCTAGAATGGCAAAGGAAATCTTGGTCAATAAAGACACAGCAGGAGGCATCACAATTTCTGACTTGAAATTATACTACAAAGCCACTGTAATAAAATCAACATGGTATTGGCAACAAAATAGACCTGAGAATCAATGGAACAGATTAGAAAATGCTGAGGCATCTACAAACACATACAGCCACTTGATCTTTGCCAAAGGGGAAGAAAGATACCCTCTTTAACAAGATAAGATACTGGAAGAAAGATACCCTCTTTAACAAATGGTCCTGGAAAAACTGGCTTTCTACATGCCAAAAACTAGAACTTCAACCAGCCGCATCACCATGCACTAAACTAAAGTCAAAATGGATTAAAGATCTAAACATTAAAACAGAAACACTCAGTCTCTTGGAAGAGAAAGTAGGAGGAACTCTCCGGAAGAGAAAGTAGTAAGACATAGGTGTAGGTAAAGAGTTCATGAACAAACATACATTCGCACGGGAAACACTTGAAAGAATCAACAACTGGGATCAACTCTTCTTGAGGAGTTTCTGCCCATCAAAGGAAATTGTCAACAAAGTGAAAAGACAACCCACAAATTTTGAAAAAGTCCTAACAAATAAGCAATCCAGCAAAGGTCTGCTCTCTAGAATATATAAAGAACAAGGATATAACAGGGCCCTCAAATTTAAAGACCCAGTTCAAAAATGGGCATCTGAGATGAATACACACTTCTGAGAGGATGAAATTAAAGAAGCAGATAAGTGCTCCACATCACTAGCCATCCATGAAATACAAATAAAAGCAACACTGAGCTACCATCTCACCCCAGAAAAAACGGCTATCATAAGGAAATCAACAAATGTTGCAGAGGTTGTGGGGAAAAGGGAACACTTTTCCACTGCTGATGGGAATGTAGACTGGTACAACCATTGTAGAGATCAGTGTGGAAACTCTTCAAAAGAGTAGGACTGGAAATACCATTTAAGCCAGCTATCCCCATACTGGGAATTTTCCCAGATGAACTGAAAACATTATATCATAGTGATATATGTATACCTATGTTTATAGCAGCACAATTTGTAATAGCAAAATCTTGGAAACAACCAAGATGTCTGTCACATGAGGAATGGTTGAAAAGGTGTGGTATTCCTATATAATGGAGTATTACTCAGCTATTAAGAATGATAAACTTGAAGCATTTATATTGAAGTGGATGCCATTTGAATATATATTCATAAGTGAAATAAACCAGACACACCTGTGCAAATATCATATGGTCTCCATAGTTTAAGAAGTCAAAAGAACAAATACAAATAAAAATCTGCAACAACAGATTAAACAACAACAACTAAAAAGAATTTAGTTAGATAGGGCAAACTGAATGGCATATGCTGCAGGGTACTAATCAGCTTTTCTTCTGGATGGTTAACAACCTAAGTTCACAGGTCAAAATTGGAGAAATAGAAGAGCTGCAAGACCAGCCAACATTTTGGCCCTAGCCTTTTAAGATCAGCAAAGACTCAGGACATAGGAAAACCTGTACTGTAACATCATGAAACTCAGTTGTGCCCCAAATTTTCTGAACAAGGAGATTATGGAGCCACAGAAGAAGGTGATCAATGATCTATAGTGTACCTGGGGAGAGTCACATGGAGAGAAAACTTTCTCTCAGGCTCTCACAGAGAGCAAACTCATCAAGCATTGACCGTGACTCATCAACATGGATGACACAGACAAAGGATCTACAGAGTAAGGTACAGGAAGAAGTACAAGATAAACCCTGAGGGGACTTAACTGACCTCATGAGAATCAAAAGCTACATTTTTTGGTATATAGGTCTTGCTCTATCTCAGTCTTAACCATCCAGCAGAAAGGTATAAAAGTGAGGTATATAACACGGGGTCATAATAATAAGTTGAGCTGTAAATGGCTATAGTCTATAGCTTCTTCAGATAACTCACTATTATTGGGGAATGCTGGACTGTGTTGGATTGTGTCACCGAGTTCAGACACCTAAATTTGTTTGACAACGGAGTGCCCATCTTTGACAGGTCTAGACAAAAAAAGGGGGATACAAAGGAAGAACCATGATGTGTGTGTATAAACAGTACAGTTAGGATAAATATGCTGTGCTTCTGCATAATTCTATGAGAAGCAAGATTAGCAGTAATAGTGTTGGACAAGATATTATGTCGGCTTCTAGTACCATGGATAACCACTAGGAAGATAACAAAGTAGAAAGTATTAATTATTGAATCTGTGATATGATTCAGGTATAAAAATAAGATAAGTAAACAGCTATACTCTCTTAATTCACTTATTAGAGACATCTGCTATAATAATGTCTGTAAGTATAATATTATGTATGCACCTTGTACAATACCGAAACATTGAAAAAACAGTTTGCAATGTGTTAATTTATCAAATATGTCCTGTAATTTGTCTTGAAACTGTCTCATTGCTATTTTTTCATCAATAAAAATGAAATAAAATAGTCATGAACCAACAACACATGTTGGAGAGTCTGCAGGGGAAAAAGGAACCCTTCTCCACTGCTGGTGGGAATGTAGACTTGTGCAACCATTGTAAAAATCAATGTGGAGACTCTTCAAAATCTATTAAATCTAGGAGTGAAAATGTCATGCAATCCAGGGATCCCTGCTTCTGGGAATTTTCCCAAAAGACCTGAAGATATCGTATCATAATGACGTATGTGTGCCTGTGTTTACAGAAGCGCATTTTGTGATAGCCAAATCTTGGAAAGAACCAAAATGCCTGTCACCTGAGGGATGAATGGAGAAGATGTAGTGTTTTTATATAATGGAGTATTAGCTATAAAGAAAAATAAACTCAAAGCCTTCATATATAAGTGGATGCAACTTGAAAATATACTCATAAGTGAAATAAACCAGACCCAGAAGTGTAAATATCATACTGTCTCCCTAGTTTTTGAACGCAAAAGAAGAAATAAAAATTGAAAGGTATTGCATAGTTAAATGAAAAGTGAGAACTTAAGAATTAAGCAATGGAGAGAGAAAGGAGAAAAGTTATAAAATATGGCAAAGGCAAAACCATAACTTTATATAAACAAGATGGTTAGGGCATTGTTCCTAAGAATCTCCATCAGTTTTTTGAAAACAACAGTTAATGGGTAGAATTTTCACCCTGACTATTTATGTATGCTATCTTTGAACTAAGCAACTACACCAACGTTAGCAATATATAGTACTAAAACCATGCTTGGAATTCCTATCATTCTGGTCTTCCAAATGTGTACTGCTTTCAATGCCATATCAATTATTGCTATATTCTCATTAAAGTAAATGTTTGTAACAAAACAAAAAGTTAATAAAAGAAAATAAGGGTCAAGAAAAAAGTCATAGAATTATCCTTCTACAATGTTGTATATGGTTTGATTTCTAAATTTCTGTGTAAAAATGTGTGATGGAGAAGGGTTTTTTCCACTTCCTACAGGGACTTAAAGCCCAACTGCCTCTGTTACAGGATAATAATATCATCAGGCTTCTCTTCTGGATACTTAACAGCTAAAGTTTGCAGACCAAAAATTAGAGAAACAGAAGGGCTACAAGGAAAGCCAATATTTTAGCCCTAGTCCTTCACAGTCAGTGAAGACTCAGAACATAAGAGAATCTGTGTGTGACATTTTGTAATCCAGTGGTGTCCCAAATTTCCTGATCAAGAAGATTATGGGTCCACAGAGGAAAGTGATGGACAATGTAGAGTGTGCCTTAGGAGAGCCACCTAGAGAGAGAAAAACCTCTCAGGCTTTCACAGAGAGCAAACTGGTCAAGCAATGGCCATGACTCCTCCAGATCACTGACACTGGCAAAAAGATCTACAAGATGCTGTCCATGGTTTCAGGGTAAATCCTGAGGGGATTTGACTGATCGGTCAGCTACAAAAGTTACATCTTTAGTTATATATGTCTTGCTTTAAATTGGTCTTAACCATCCACCAGACAAGAGTAATCACAAGACATAAAAAGTAATGCCATATTAATATGCTGAGCTATAAAAGGCTCAAGTCAAAAACTTCTGACAATTGCCAGTTCTGCTTATAACCCACTATTCTTATGGACTATTGGACTATATTGGACTACTTTGATGAATTCAAGTACCTATAGTATTTGAACTGGCATGAAGCATAAAAGGATCCTTTAAATATTTCTCCAAACATAGCTTCTCTAACAGCAATGGAATACCTATCTCTGAAAAAAGCAAAACCAAAAAGGGGGATATCAATATAGGACCATTTTGTAGTGAAAAAAATACTTGTATATACAGAATAGTGAGGATAGATATATAGCTACTTTCTCTTATTTCAACGAGAAGAAAGATTGCACTAATATTGTTTAGACAAGAGATTATGTCTGCATCTTGTCCTCTGAATAACCTCTGTGAAGACAGCAATATGCAATGTATTAATTATTATAATTTTCCTACTAATCTGTTTTGAAACTGTTTCATTGCTATTTTGTTTTCTTATTAAAATGAATAAAAAATACTTAATGTACTTCTCTAGCTCTGCTCCTGGGCAACCTGAGCCAACCAATGTGACCAGACATGGTGGTGCTCACCTGTAACTGAGGAGGCTGAAACAAGAGGATTACTACTAGCTGGGCATGGTGGCGCATGCCTGTAATCCCAGCACTCGGGAGGCTGAGGCAGGAGGATTGTTGTGAGTTCGAGACCAGCCTGAGCTACAAAGTGAGCTTAAGGCCAGCCTGAACTGCATAGTGAGACCCTGTCTCAAAAAGACAAAAAAAAAAAAAAAAAAGAGGATTACTACTACTCCAAGCTGAGTAGTGAGAACCTGTACCAAATATATAAAAAAAAATTTAATGTAGGTAAATGCTTTAATGTGTAATTTATAAGTTGTGCTGCTTAATGGAGAATCATTGAGAAGTTACAAGCACATCAGGGATCTGGCCCCAAAAAGGGGTAATTGGGAGGTTTATAGGAAGTAAAAGAGGACTCATAGAAGAGATGACACTTCATGTGGTTTCCTACAGATGATGTGGAGTAAACTGAGGAATGAAGGTAGGTAGGAGGTGCTACCTGGGAGCACCAGAGTGAAACCTGTGTGAAAGTCTGGTGGAGAGAGTGTGTGCATGGTATTTGTCACAAGAGCTCACAGAGTGGGAAGTGATATGGCAGTCGGTGGGATGGAGAATTGGACATGGGTTGTGCTGAAGAAAAATCACATGCCACCCTGTGGTCTTCCAATCTGGATATTCATGAGAGCTGTATATGTGTGCTTCCACACATTCTCTGGAATTAAGAGAATTTAGTTGGCCAGATATAGATGCCAATCAGAAATACTGATGGAAAGCTTTTCATTTTTCTCATAAAACAATCACATCTATTGTTGAAAAGACTACTGAAGAGTTTCAGCAGGAAAGAAGAGAGTGGAGTTATTGGATAGTTAGATTAGGTCACCTGGGCAGCTGAGAGGAAAATGGCAGAAGATGCAAGATGTTGGCAAGCCTGAAAATGTGGACCCACTTATGAGGCTGTGACAGATTGAAGATAAAAATAAATGTCCTTTAGGTTTAGTATGGCAAAAGATGGCAAAGATCTAACAGTGGCAGTTATATTCCAGAAGCAGGGAACACAGAACAAAAGCCTAAGTAAGAGGTCAGGGTGGGAGTCTCTTGTGACATTATTGCACATTAAAGGAGAGGGCAAAGCAGTTCCCAAGAATGTGTCTGAGCTAGTGATCTGGACCCAAGAGTGAAGACAGGACAACAGATGGAGCACAATGCCATCGAGGATATGTTCTGACAGAGTTGCCTGCAGGACACTGGATCTGAGGTGCTGGGCAGGGCATGTAGTGTGACCAAAATGTAAGGGTGGTAATGGAGAGGTGCCTTTGTTTTCATACGTAGGTTTGTGAACCTCAGGTGGAGCTGCAGTGCCTATGGAGACCCTGTGGTGTGAGAGGATGGCTCCCTAAGGAACTCTTGAGAGTAAAGATCAGGCAGGAAGAAGATAATACAGTTCCTCAGAAAGACGGAACTAAAAAGAGAAAGCCATACTTATAGCTACTATGAAACTCGGCAACTATGATCTTATTCTGTTTGCATAGTAGTTTTCCTCAGATTTAAATCTGTTATTGAACACTATATGTACTACTTTCTTCCTGGGATATATTTTCTGAAGCAATGAATTGTTGTTCCTCTAATATGTCTTTGAAACTGTCTCATTGCTATTTGTTCTCCAATAAAATAAATAAAAAAAGAAACTGCTTGCTGTGGGTAGAAGCTTCAGGGAAGAGACAGGTGGCGACCGTGATACATTTTCATGACATCTCTGTGGAGTATGTGAACAGCCTGAGTGGAGAAATGTCTCAGAAGCTAAGGATTGATCTGCCTCCTTCCTTTAACAAAAGACTCTAAGCGTGTTGGATTACTGTCTCTGTTTCAGCCAGTGCTATTCAACAAATACTGATTGCTCACTTCTTATGTATCTAGCATTGTATTAGACTCCAGAGCCCGAGCCCTCACAGCACTCACATTCATGGGGCTAATGTCCCTATGACACAGTAACACTATATCTTAAAAACACATTACAGGATTCTAAAGGGTGCTCTGAAGGAACATATTGTTAACACTGACAGAAATCTTGGCATTTGGTTCACCTACAATCTATAGCATGAAGGGGGTAATTGAGTGAAACTGGGAAAGATTAAGGGGAATCACAGATAGTACTGAGAAAGGACCTGATGAGTACCTTGAAAGAATAACATGGGTCAAGTGGACATGGTGGACATAATTAGCTGAAATGAACCCTTGGAGGGAAGTGCCATCTTGTTAAAGGACAAGGATGATAATAGTATCAAACCTTTGGCTGTTGTAAGATGTGTTCCTGTTACAGGGGAGTGGAGACACATGGAAGAGTTTTGAGCTAATGAGTAGAGAGATTTTCATTTCTGGAAGATAGTTCTTGGCTTCAGTGTGGAAAATGGTTAGAATGAGACAGGAGTAGAGGCAAGAAGAATGATCAAGATATTTTGGCAGTAATCAAAACTGGAGACAGAAAATTGCACAAATAAAGGAGGAATTTAGACACTTAATTGATTAAAGATGGGAGGGAGGAGTTACAGATAATGGTTAGGTTTCTGGCCAGGACACCTGGAGGTGAAACATGTTTAAAACAACAGGCAGATGCACAGTTCAGTTAGGAAACATAGCCAAGATTTTGAGGACCAGCAACAAACAGCTCATGATCAAATAGAACGTAATAGAAATCAAGGAAGTAGATGACATTACCTGACAGAAGTCTGCGGTGGAAAGGGATCCAAGCCTCAGAAACACAGCAGCAGTTAAGAGAATGAAAAGAACATTTCAAGAGTAAAGATTTCATGGGAACTTGACAGAAGGAGTGGCCCACATACTGTTTGTAGGAAGCAGGTCACAGTCCTTGTGCTTCAAAGTTCCTGGTTCCTGTAAGCACTGCTAGATTTCAAGGCAGAGATGAGAAGGGGCTCATTTGTTGAACAGTCTTTAGGAGTCTGGTTGAATGAGGCTGTAGAATTTTCTGGGGGGAAATGAAATACAAGCAACTACAAGGAGGTGGGAGGAGGATGGAAGAAACTTGAAATTCCCCTTATTTAGCTTAGTACACAAATAAATTTCAGATCTTTTTAGCATGCAGTGATAGCAACCTACAGAAATCCTATTTCCTTGGTTAATTAGGATGAAGGGACAACTAACATCTTTACAAGAAGGTGAAAAATTAGTCTTGCTGGTTTATTCCAAAGTAGATTTTAATGTGTAATATTTCTATTTAGCTTCTCTTCTCTTTTCTAAAACTAATGAAACATTTTCATTTGCTTATAAGGAAAACAACCCATGTTAGCTGCAGAACTCAGAAACTTCCAATGTTCTTTCTTTAAAAACATGTCTTTAAATCTTTTATTTATTTACCTGCATACTTACTTTCTTGGTACAGGGTCTCACTATGCAGCTCGAAATCATAGTGATCCTCTTGTCTTGGCCTCCTCAGCATTGTGATTACTGGTGTGCGACACCATGCCCAGTTCCAGTGGCCCAGCATGGCAAGTTTTACTGGGGATCAAACCCAGATTCTTTTTTTGGTACTGGGGATGGAACTCAGAGCCTTGTGCTTGCCAGGCAGACACTTATGCCATGGAGCTATCTGCCCTAAAACTCAGGTTCGTATGCTTGCCAGGCTATCTCACCAGCCCAGGTGCTCTTTTGGGGAGGAAGAAGGAACTTCTCCAACTATCCTCCAACTTCTTAAACAAAGATTTTGAGCATATTTAGGAAAAGATCTTTACAGTTTAATCAGAATCATAGCACTGGCTTCAGTTAGTTTGTGGAAATTTGTATTGCAATGCAAAACAGTAATATGTATATACCTAAAGGGAGGCATAAAGCCAAAGTTTTGATGTCTTTGTTAATATATTGTGAAATATTTTCCTTTGGATCTCTGGTATATTACTATTACTCACCCAATCTTGTTCTCCTGTTCTTCCTGGTCACATGGAAAATATCCCAGTCCCCTGGAACTAGGATGAGTGACATGACAGGTCTGACTAACAAAGCACTAGTGGAAGGGACAGACAGATTTACAAGGCATTTGAAAGGGGCATGACTTCTTCTCAGTCTCTTTTCTTCTTACACAGTGATCCTGCATTTCACAAACTGAGATAGCAATGTCTGGCGACCTTCAGACTCATGCATGTGTGGAGTAGAACTCTGCTGACGTGGGTTGGACAGGTAATGTAAGCAAGAAGTAGACTTCATTCAACTACTAAGCTTAGGGGTTTTCCAATGTAGCATGGCATGGCTTATTCTATCATTATTATAAAGAAACTGTCAGATGCATAGTAAGAAAAATAGATTTCAATTTGATGTATTCATAAGGGAGATTGAAACATCCTTTCAAAGTGTCACCTTGACTTAGTCTAGACTTTTTTTATTTATAAACTCAAAGAATTTAGCATTTGTGTGTTTAACATCCTCATACAGCTTAATTTAGATGTATCTCATTAATTTTTATGTGATTTTGGATTTAAATGATTCTGGAGTCTCAAATGGAATCAAATTTCAATGGAAAATAAGGGAGTTTCTTTTTTTCCTAAAGGCAGTGAGGTTTATCAGGTGGAGTAAAGGGGATGTGTCCACCTAGAGACCTGAGCCATTAGACATAGATTTTAAGGGGCTGATTATATGCCATCATATGTGACACTGATATGTTTTTAAAAATTGTATGTTCTACTTTTGTTTTATTGTGTTTCCAAAACAGTATTGTATGCCTGAGAAAACTGTTTTATGATCTTTGAGACCCCTAATTTTTTTTGTTGTTTTATTATTATATATTTAGTACAGAGTCTATAGGATCTCATTGCACAAATCAGACTCCTAGTGATCCTCCTATTTTCAGCCCAGTGTCATTCGCTGTCTCAGTGTGCTCTGGGGGTGGGGCCAGTGCTGTATGATGCTGGAGACCAAACCCCAGGCGCTGTCTGCCTAAGCAGGTGCTTAGTCTGCTGAGCTATTCCAAAGATCCCAAATGTTAAGTGAAAGAGATGAGACACACAAACTGAAATATCACTTCATTTCTCTTCAATGAGAAACTCAAAATGTAAATAATCATCAAAGTAAAAAAATAATTATTGGGATATAGGGAGATAGATCTTTTGCAAAACAGTGGTAGACCTAGAGAGGAAAGGAGGTGAACAGGGTGGAAAAAAGCATTAAGATGTGGCTTTGTACATGTGCATGAGGAGTGTGGTCATGCACTGAAGACATGTACTAATGTAAAAATGAAGACTGAAAACAAGTCATAAAATATGAATTCTATTGGTAAGTTATCGTTGCCAAAGATAGGCAGGCCTACACACATAGTTTTCTTATTAGATGGAATGCGATAGTGCCAAATCAGATATGTTGAAAGGGAAAGGCAGAGACTGAGCGTTTTAGTAATAAGATTGGGTGATTGTTTTTCATATGTCTGTGTTTCAATACATAGTTCTTCAGAAACTCGGTAAATTTAGGTAATAAAATTAGCCCTTTTGGGTCCCAGTACAATAATGTTGTTAAGCTGGTTCAGAGAGGAAGCACAGCAGAGCTTCTTGATGTACCTCTCTATGGTCTGCTTTAATCCTCTCCCCAGTTCTGTGAGACTGACAGAAGAGTTCAATGTTATATGCCTGCTGCCACCATCAGTGTGGTTGGAGGTTCAAACATAGCCTAGCACATTTTGGCTTGGGACTATTAGTCACTTTGCCAGAGACCTTATTTAGCTCTAATATAGTAATAGCCACACTTAAATAAGGTCGTTATATGGAAAGTTGTGTAATAGTTTTAATATCCTAACTTAGTGAGAGATGCTGTCTTTGGACCTCAATAACAACATACCATGTACTGGTTGGCTTATAACACTTATCTCTGACAGTCCTGATGGCTGTGAGTCTGAGATCAGGACACCAGCACGATCACAGACCATGCTTTTCCTGGCACAGGGTGGCTACTTTCTCACTATGCCCTGTGATGAGAGAGAATAGGCCATGCCCTGCCTTATCACACAAGGTCATGAACTGCTATCTAGGGGACCCTGCTTCATGACCTCTCCTAAACCAAAGATCTCAACATGTGCTTTTAGAGAGTTACAAAATTCAGCTTATAGCAGATGCAATAAGTGCTAATATGTGGTACTAATTACTATTTTGTAGTAGCATTACTGTTTGTTTTCTTAAGAAAAGGCTATAGAAAGTGAGGCTCGGTGGTATATGCCTACAATGCAGCATTTTGGGAGGCTGCTGTAGGAGGATCATGAGCTCAAGCCAAACCTGGGCAGCTTAGCAATTTACTGAGATGTTTCTAAATAAAAAGTAGAAAGGGTTATGGATGTACTTTGGTGTAATCCCCAGAACAGGAAAGAAGGCAAGCAGGCAGGCAGGCAGGTAGGCATTGAGGAAGGGGAAGGAAAGAGTAACCAGGACACTCACAGAACTGGCTGGAGAGGCAGCCATGGGAACACAACTACAGATACCATAGTAAACAATAAAGTTATCCAAGTTGAAACATTCACCCAAGGTTTTTTGTTTGTTTTTTGTTTGTTTGTTTGTTTGTTTGCTTTTATTTTAGGCAAGGGTCTACAGGGTGTTCAGGATCTCACACTAGATTGGACTCCGTAGTGATGGACCTACTTACAGCCTCCCAAGAGTGTGAGCCACCACACCCAATCTCTATTGTCATCTCAGGAAGCCCCAGGGTGGGGATCAAAGCCCTGGCCTCTGCAGCTGTTTGTAGGCTCTTTTATCTGCTGAGCTACTTGGCCAGCCATAACCCAAGATTTTGATCACATGATGTGTGTAACTCATAGGTGTGGTGGAAAGACAATACAGAGTAGGTTTTCAATGAATCAGTGAATGTATAGTATATAGACAATGGTTAACAGTAACCTTAGAAGACTCTCTTAAACCCCACTCTGGAAGAGAAGTTACGTCATGTTCCCACCTTAAGAATATGGCACTGGGCTCCAGACAATGCTCTGAACTTTGATACTGGAAGGACTAGGGACAGCTTGGATGAGCAAAAGTGGTTGGGAGCAATACCATTGCTATATCGCTTTAAAACAAGCAGCAGTATCCCAAAAGGTCACACCTACGCGGGCCACTGGATGAGAGTGCTCTTTGTCAGTGGTGTCAGGTGGTGACGGACAGTCAGGGCCACTGGGTTGCTGTGTTCGCAAAGCTGCTCCCATGTTGATAAACTGTGGAGCCCACCAGGTAACTTGAAACCAAGACCTCCTCTGACTGCAAACAGTAACCTGGAGACATTTTGCTGTATGACATATTCTGCGAGAGGCTTAAGGGACATGTTTTGGAATAACAACAGTAACTTAAAGTGCTTACTGTGAGACGATTCTTACACTGAGTGTTTCATGGGCATGGACTCACTTATTTCCTCCCTGCAAATCAGTCCACTGGTGTTGCCTGCAATTGATGAAGAAAGCAGGTCTTAACCCTCTAAGCAATTGCCCCTCTCAAGAAGTGATAGAGCTAGGACTTGAATTTCAGCTGGCTGATATATATCTATGAAGCCACCAGTGTTTGCCCCTGCCTCATGAGTAACTGGCTTGGCTGGAAGTCACATAGCAAACAAAGACACAACCCTAGGTTTTTCACTGTCTCCTCTAAGAGAGAGTCCACCATTCCCCTTTGATTTGAGTAAAAGTTGAAAGGAAAAATTTATTGTTGTGCTCTGGTCTTTAGAGAAGCGCTTCCTAGGCCTTTCCACTTCTTTAATTCAGATATTTCTCCAGGCTGTGAATATATATGCAGCTTCCAGGCAGACCAAAGTTGCACAGATATTCAAAGCCAAGCTGTGGATAAAAGGCATAGTAGATACCTCCCTAGAGGCCATGAGGCCAGACTTCTTGTGCAATGAAAATAAAGGGAATTTCCCATTCTGCATGGAATGAGAAAGCTTTGAACTTTGATGTCTGTAAAGAAAGCTACTGTGGCTAAGCTTGGCAGGTCTCCTCACTTGGTACCTCACACCCTGGCAGTCCTAACCACACCATCCAGCTGTACCTCATTTCTTTACATGTTGTGGTAAAATATGTATGAGCTTTTGCTTCCATGTTGTATTAGGAAGGCCTCTGAGAAGCTGTGGGGCTAATTTCTGCTATTCTGCTTCCTTCTCTGACAAGCATCTTCAGGGGCTACAGAATGAGCTCATAAGGTCACCCTTCCATTATTTTTAAAATTACATTTCAAGAAAATATATCATCTCCAGAGAGTAGAGAGAGTACTCAGATGTTCTGATCGCAGATGCAAGGGAAGTACACCAATTTTGTTTTAACTACAAGTTAGAGGCTTTCATTTGCCAACTTCACTGGTACCAAATGCAGGTTCCTGTTCTCTTGTCAGGGTACATGAGCTGACATAGCCAAAATAATAAACGCATGACATTAGCCCTCATCACAGCGCTGATGCCTTGCTGAGTGGAATGTGAGATGAGAAGGAGCCGGGCAAGTGTGAGTTGGTCTGAATTCTCTGGAGTGCTTGCCATGAAAATCAAACCAGATCCTCACTGAGGGGTGAAGACACTGGTCAAATTCCCTTCCTGCTTTTCACATTCTTTGTTTCTGCTTGCCTGGTCCTTGCGCCGCAGCATCTGTGGACTTGAAAGTAGAGCAGTACTACAGAAGAAAATGAGCCCAGCATGTGGTGCTCCTAAGGGAGCCAAGCCCCACGTACACTGGAAATCCCCATTGCTAACTCGTATCTGTGAGATTTCCAGATTGATGACCAGACCAAAGTGGTTGGGAGCGAAGCTTAGGCCTCCTCATCATGACCCTTTGCAAAATCTGTGTTTATTAGTTATCTGTCAGTACCCATGATTTTTAAGGTTAACCTTTTCTTTCCAGAGCCAAGAAATATACTTCTGATAATCTAAAAGATATAGCATTACAGGTTATAACATAGTATACTAAGTAGTGTTTATTTAGTAGATATGAAAGCAGTCTCAGACAGTTTATATTTGAGAGTCTGTATTTGTTAATTTTTCCTAGAATGACATGAGTTCAGGAAATAGGCATAGATTAAGGTCATATCCATGATATGTAGGTAAATATTCAACAACCTGGTGTATCCTAATAAAATGTCCTCGTATGTGGTGTATGCCTGTTCTCATGGTATTAATATTCCCACTATACCTGATTCTAGGCTACCAATACTTTGGCAATGACCACACTCTTGGGAAGAGATGTGTATACGAGGTTCTTGTCGGGTGCTGTGACCTGGCTAGAGCGCTCAATACATCTGGCCTTCTACAACAGATACATAGAGACTAGATAAGTGGAAGGACTAAGAATGTAGCAGAGGTGTCATGAGTCTATCCAACTTTGGGAGGCAATATGAAAATACTGTGCTTTCTGGTTTACCACAGGTTTGAGAAATTAAAGGGCAATCAAGACATATTTCTATTTGTATCCTTGGATGGCATTAAAAAACTAGTTAAAGGCTTCTAATGAAAGCCACTGAAAGTTGTTTATCTGAAGTTAAGTGGAGGCTGACTTCTGATGTCAACCTATAGATTGAAGGACTGGATAATAGCACCTCTCAGACGGCGAGGCCACAAGCCTCAGGTGGGCTATGCATCCCACTTTATGTCAAACCATACCTGGGGGCATTTGCTTTTAGTGTACACAATAAAAATTAAGTTCTGGCTTAATAGTCTTCTACATTAGCCACAAGCCTGCAGCATTTTCCCTTACAACAAAGTGGAAAGAAGAATATGACGACTTATCTCTCAGTAATTGTTCTGGATTGTCTACTTCCTACAAGTACTATTTGAGGATCTTAAAAATATATTGTCTCTTATCCTAGTTCAAACACATTATATAAAGATTATCTTCATTTTACAAATGAAACTGAACCTCAAGAAAAAAAGAAGCTGGACCCCAAGAAATCAAGTGGCCAAATTAATGCCAATAATTAGAGTAGGGCTGAGGGCTGAAGCTAGTTCTCTCTGAAGTTAGACTTTTATGATCATAAAGTTAGAGCATATTTATTTGTATAAATGGCTCTTTAGGTTGAATTCTGGGCCAGGAACAAAGTTGCTGGTCCAAGCTGTGCAGCTGACAGACTTTTCCAAAATGAACAAATGGAAGAGAGAAACTCAAATCACTTCAGTATGTAGAGGTTACATGTCTAAAGCTTTTATCAACTAATCCTCACTAAATCTCTCTCTCTCTCTCTCTCTCTCTCTCTCTCTCTCTCTCTCTCTCTCTCTCTCTCCTTTCTCTCTCTCCCCTTTCTCTTTCTGATTCTCTTCCTTTTCCTCTTCCTCTTCCTCTCTCTCTTGGGTCCCTGCAAGGTATCACTGAATGCTGATATTCTTCATGGTGTGAAGTCCATTTTACAGTTGGTTATAGAAGGAAGATTTGCATAATCAACCCAGAGTCAGGTCCTCGCCTTAAAATCAATGCCCCATGTCTTTTCCTAATGGAAGAGAAGTTGCATGTTATCAGCTCGGGGAGGGGGGTGGATTACTTGGGCTCTTTGAGTGACTGCATCAATAGGAGCATTCTAAATACTAACACTACATTGCAGGATGCCTCAGTGGCTTGTACCTCATCATTTGTTCAATTAGAACTTCCTGGAGCTAGCCAGTAATATAGCTCAACAATCTAAGGATTGCTTGGGTAAGCTTAGGTAAGGGCAGAGACTGTAGTTCGATCCCTGGCACCACGTGCAGTGCCAGCTTGGCCCCCAGGGCAGGCTGGGGCAGCCTCAAAGAAAAAAAGAACTTCCTGGAGGTCATCCTTCTGATGTACAAGGAGGAGCTTACTTTTTTTAAAAGCACAGTTGGAGAGACAGCTAATTAAACTTATGTTAATGACCACAATGTACTAAATGTGGGAGGAAAGAGCTCTGAATGAAGAATCAACTTTAGGACTTGGACTTAGTGCTATTACTAATGGGTTATTCTGGGGAAGTTACAGAGCTTGACTTTTCATTTCATATTTAAAATAAGATGCCATTACCTATTAAGGTATCTAATAAAAATGAATGATTCATTACACAAGAAAATGCCTTAAAAATAATGACAGTTATGAAGTAAGAGAACACTCAGATGGATTTATTAAATATATACAAGGTGCTTTCAGAGATTCTGCGAAATTTTCTGTCATGAAGGAGCATACAATCTAGTTTCAATGAAAAATACAAGTATTTTAAATGTTAAACAATAGAAGTGGGATCAATAATATGCAGATACTACAAATGTCAGGGAGTAGTTTATAATTAATTGCTAAATGAGTGCTGCTGACAGTTCCTCAAAAGAGTTCAGAGAAATATAAAAATGGGACTATTTCTTGAAAGAAGAATAATTTGAGCAAGTCCTTGAAATAAAAAACAGTATCATGCTAAAGGAAACCAGAAGTAGCTAGGCAAGCATAATTGACTGAACCGTGTCTCTCTAAGCCAAGGAGAGATATGTAAACAAAAGAGAGGAAAAAGGGATATGGAACATTTTACAAAAAAGAAATTATTAACATTCTGAACAGTAAATAGAGAAGCTTGGATTTGAATGCTTGAAAACTATAGAATAATAAACACAGAGAATAAATAAAGGCTAGGTTAAAAATGACTTAAAATGCCACTGGGAATCTTATACCTTATCCTGTAGCACATGGAAATACACTTTAAGGTTTCTGATCAGAGCATGATATGTTTAATAGCAAAGCAGAACTTTAATGAGAATAATTTTATAAAAATGAGAAAGATTAATTCTATAGAACGGACATAATTTAGAAGACCAATGCATTTGCTATTTTGTTTTGTGCTGGGTTAAGGATTTTCATTTATATAAAAAGTGAGCTCTGCTACTCATCAACTTCTTTTGCTCTTGCCAAGAAACTCAGTAAATGCAGTAATTAGGACCATTTTTCTCTCTTATCTGTTCTCCTGCTTCAGTACATTTTACATGCAGTTCTTTTTGTTAATAATTCTATTTGTTAATTGACAAATTCAATAAATAATGTATTAAAACCCAGTAAATACCAAGCTTAGTAGATGCAAATGTACAGCAATAGAATGTGTATTTTCTCATTCTGTACACTTACACTTAAACAAAAATGAAAGAGTTAACAATTTTTAAGAAAGCTGCATCAATTATTAGTGTAAAGCAGAATTATATGTCATATAACAGTGTTTGTGCCACAAATCATATACCTATCATACAACTGCAATATATACTAGATAATTTTTTCTATTAGTTCCATGGAAAAAATGTAAAAACTAGAACAAGAAAAGAGTATTTAGGTAACAATGAGGAAGACTGCATTTCCACATTAGGTGCATTACTGGCGGTCAAGTAGTTGGAATTCGGTGCTCTCAGAGTTAGGTACATTGATAAAGGCTGTCCTTACTGAAAAGGTGACAGGTTAGCTAGGATTTGATGCTACATCTCATAAATCAGTATGCATTTTTGGGAAAGATAAATATTTTAAATAACACATAAAAGGAAGAGTTCGATAGGTGAGCACAAAATGACGTGTCCGAACCAACATTTCAGTAGCAATGTAAGTACATCAAGGTAATACAAATAGTTAAAAATAACTGACCGATCAACGACTCACTTACCCTTCTTTTTGCTCTTCATATTTATCAGGGTGGCTGAGTTTTCCAACTTCAATGAACGAGACTCTTAAAAACAGCATTACCAGAAATTTCAGAGAGTATTGGTAGCTCAATTGTGAAATTTATGACCCTTGTTGAAATCAACCCAAGAGAACAACAAAAACAAGAAAACTATAACAGGTATATTTGCAGTGAAAAGGGAAAACAGCTACTTCCCTAAACCATGGTTTCTGAGGACTTATCTGCCAAACACTTTGAAATTCATATGAATTATAGAAGCTTGCTAAAGGCCAAAATAAATGAATATATTTCCATCTTGAGTGAGGTATAGAATTCTCTGTAAGTGAGAGTCCTAAGGGAGGGTGGGTGGGTTAAAGTAATAAACATCCCTGTGGGATGGAGATTTCTTTTAAATCTGGCTCCTAAACAACAAAGAATCACCTGATATAGAGTGTAAAAGAAAGAGAACATATTTGCTTTTGATCAAAGTCAATGGACTGTAAATTAAATAAACTCAATAACCTAGCAAATGATAAACAGGATGCTTACTTTTAAGCAATTTTAATCTATGTGGGTGATCTCTTCACCTAAGGAGAAAATATGATCCCAGGACATAGAGCAAAGATATAAAAATAAAATGACCAAGTTTGTGATAACAAATGTCATTTAAAATTGCTGACTTCCCCTTAAGGTTATTTTTTTTTCTGCTACTGTGTAAATTATTCTCCAAGGAACTGAAAAACAGAGCTATACCCATTCAAAAACAAGTAATAGGGTGTCCACTTCTGACCAATGTGGGATCAGATTTATTCTCTCACCTACAATGAATTAAGGAACGGACAAGAAATATGTACAAAGTTTGCAAGCTGATGGGCATTAGATAACGAAAGGCAAAGATCACTGGGAGAAATCACACAAAGGGAGCCCTACAAGTTTGGTTTAGCAATGCGACAGTTTCTCATCTTCAAATAGTAGCACAGAAAGAGAAATCCCTAGCAGTGTTTTCCTTTTTCTTTGTACTAAGGAGACAGATCTGAAAAGTGTAGGCAGCCCAAGCATTTATAAGATAAAAGGCCAGAGACAGAAGAAATGGAAAAAGAAAACTCCAGTGAATTTTCAGAGTGTTTCATTAACTCATTAACTGGTCAGTATATGCATGTAAAGAAACTAGGGAAAGGAGAAAAGACTGGAAGAAAAATAAGGGGCAGGGGAGGGCCAGACAGCTCAGCTCAAAAGTACCTGCTTAGGAAGAGCACAGCAGCCCCGGATGAGTGCAATGACCAGGATCGGATCCCTGGCATCCCATGCCAGCCCTGCCGGTGAGGGGCACTGAGATGGAGACTGAGACTGGGCATGGTGGTTCACACCTGTGATCCCAGCACTTGGGAGGCTGAAAACAGGAGAATCACTACAAGTCCGATGAGTTCAGTCTAGGTAGTGAGACCCTGTCTGTCCTAAATGCATTTTTTTAAGAAAAAGGAATTCTTTCTTTAAAGTACTACTGTTTGTTACTCTGTTTCTGTCTTTGTTTCTGCTATTTATTTTTACTCTTTAAAATAAGTAAGAAATAAAGAAAAAAAGAAGCTATCTAAGACCGAGAACAAGAATGATCTTAGAGGAGTAGGGTAAGTGCTATTTGGTATTCTCACCTAGCTTAGAATGTTCGCTGTTCTCACCCAACAGAAAGTCAGATCTCATGATCAGCCACATTAGGTACAGTACTCTGAAGCGCAGTTTCTTTACAGTGCAGAACAATAATAAAGATTACCTTCTGATATAGTTCAGTACACTCAGGACTAAAATAAATATTTGGAAAAAATTCGCAGGTAATTTTAACATTTTAACATGTGCAAGATCAAAGCAAAATAATGTTTGTAAGAGTAAACCCAGTACTCACTGAGGTAACGCTCACAACTTTTATTGTCCAGCTTTAATGTTTTTGAGATAACAGCTCAAAAACACAGTGGCCTTGAGCTCACTGCGTAGTCTAGGCTGGGTTAGAACTCACTGCAATCTTACTGCCTCAGCCTCCCAAGTGCTGAGATTAGAGTTGTTCACTACTATGCCATGTTTGTCACCCAAATTTAAGTATTCAAAATTTTGAAGAATCAGGAATATGCCACACACAATTAAGAGTAAACTCTATCAATGGAAACATATTTAAGAATCACAGAATTAATGGACAAATATGAATACAATTATCATTTCAAGTTCTTGTATCTCATAAGCTACAGGGATATTGAAAATAATGAATAGAGTTTTGGAGGTAGAAAAAAGTAACCAAATTTTAACTGCTAAATGAGAAAGTGAAAATACCTGACATAAATATATAATTAATACTGTTAATAGAAGTTCAGAGATAACAGAAAATGAGAAGAATAAATTTGATGACAAACAATTAAAATATTCCAGAGTAGAACACAAAGATAAAAAAAGGTTGAGGAAAAGGAAGATAAAAGAAGGAATAAAATAAGATAAAGAAGAGGCACATTAGCAATTCAATTTATATGTAACTGGAGTCCCTAAAGGAGACTAGAGAAGATGGTGAGAGTGAAAAACGTTAAATATTAGTTATAATTTTGGATGAAAACCTTCAACCCATAGATCTAAGATATTTAATGAACCCTAAGGACACAATCACAGAAAAAAATCATACCAATGCACATTAAAACCAAAATGCTGAACACTAATGATAAAAAATAAATCTTAAAAGAAAATATAAAAGGAAAATTTATACTTAGAGAAGCATAGAAAAGACAGCAGGTCTGCTGCCAGAAATAATGCAAGCAGAAGACTGGAAATGTAGGGATACTGACAAACAGGAACAAATCGAAAGCAAAAGTTTCCAAGACAGCTATGACCAACAAAAATATCTTTTAAAAATGAAGGAAAGATATATTTATAAACTTAAGAATTGAATTAATTCAATGCTGCCAAGATCATACTAAAATAAATATTAAAAGAATTTGTTAAGGAAAAAAGAAAGTTATTACAGATTAAAATCAGAAAATTATTACAGATTAAAATCAGGACTTATATAAACAATAATGTACAGCAGAAGAGATAAACTACTGCAAATAAACATACACAATAATATGCACACCACACCATGAATACACACACACAATGTATGTTTTAGATCTGTATGCATCTTTTTAAAGGTTAATCAATTCATAGGGGCAAAATAACAGCCATATGTTTCATAAGAAAATATGAAATAACAGCATAGATTCCAAGTTAAAGCAACAATAATAGCTATTAATATTAATATTAATAGCCTCAATATAGCTATTAAAATGACATGTAAAAGAATGAGGACACCAAATATTGATGAGAATTTATAGTTATAGAATACAAATAATAAATTACTTTCCTAGACATTCACTTCATTGAGTATAAAAATTATGTTTACACAAAACCTAACCATAAAACATTCATAGAAGCTTTATTCATCACAACAAAAATTTGCAGCAACAAAAGTATCCTATTATATAATGAAATATTATTTAGCAATAATATTTACCCAGCCAAGAAGATGCATGCAGAAAATTTAAAAACATTGCTAAGTGAAAAAACCCAGTGTGAAAAGGTTATTAACTGTATAATTCAGTTATGTGTTGTACAAAATATTAAAAGAAAGTACAAAGTATTAATTATTGTAACTGTCTTATTGACCTGTTTGGAAACTGCTTCATTGCTATTTTATCTTTTTTTCTCATTAAAATGAATAAATAGATAAATGGAAAGAAGCACAAAATTATAGAAACTACAGAGTGGTCATTGGTTGTCAGGAGTGAGAAAAAGGGTGGAAAAGAAGAATAAGTGAAAAATCAAGAGATTTGTAAGGCAGAACAATTATTCTGTGTGATGGTACAATGACGGATACACGCCATTGCATATTTTATAGACTCACAGAAGTGTTAAAACCCTCAATATACAATACCTTAAAATATCCATTAAGAAATTTGGAGATTTCAGGATTTTGTTGCAGACGGGAACAACACAATTTGTTTTATAATTTTGTTTGGAGAAACCTCACAAAAGGGAAGTAGGGTGGGTGGAAAGATGTTGATTTTAGTTATCTGTAGAAATAAGTAGAGTCTGCAAGTGTAAATACAAAAGGAATCATGCCAAGTATGAAATTCTAGTTGATGCAACTCTCTCCCAAAGGAATATGGATTAACAGCTTTGACACTGCTATTCATGCATACTGAAACAACTTACTGTTTCAGAAACAAGTGACAGATCTTGGGAGGCAAGTTTCTCATTGTAAGAGTGGGAAATAATACACAAACAAGGGGAGAAGCTGAATGATCTGTTTTGATCAATTAAGGACATCAGTAAAAGCTCATGTTTTGTTTACTATGTTCTATATATTTTATATGGGAATATTTGTAAATATGTACATATGTACGAGTTTGTACATATTTATTCTTTCACCAGAGGGAGACTAAAAGAACTAATATTAGCAATGAGAAAACTGTGTATTCAGATCTTGCTTTTTAATATTATTTCCTAATCATCTTATGAAGAAGCTGGGCATGGTGGCGCATGCCTGTAATCCCAGCACTCGGGAGGCTGAGGCAGGAGGATTGTTGTGAGTTCGAGACCAGCCTGAGGTACAAAGTGAGCTTAAGGCCAGCCTGAACTGCACAGTGAGACCCTGTCTCAAAAAGACAAAAAAAAAAAAATCTTATGAAGAAATTGCTGTCTCTAGGACTGAGTGGAAAATATATTAGATTACTTGGAGCATTGTGTACAAACAGTAAAGAAATGCTAAGAAGAAATCACATGTCATGATGGGGTATGACAAAGGAGGACAACTGGAAGAATAATTTGAACAAATAAAATAAATATAGCAATATTGGAATATAGCTAAAATAGTAAAATAAATATGTACAAATCCACAATTAAATGTAAAGCAATGAATACAACAAACATAACAAAACAGACAAATACCCTGGCAGATGAATTCTAAGTAAATTTTGTCAGTTTCAAGAGGCAGCACGTAACTTTGTACTCATTAGATGTGGGCCATGCAGAGAACCTGCTTCTGACTCTACCACAAATGAAGTTAACAGTCATTATGTGATTTAGGTATCTGATCCAATTTAATACTCATAAATCATATTGATACATTGATATGATGTGATGGAAGTGGCACTTTAGAAGTGGCACTTTCTGTGATTTCTTTCTAATAACCCATAGCCCTAGACTTGTCTTTCAAAATCACTAGATGAAGTGAATTAAAAGGGAATTCTACAAAACATCTGGTCAGCACTCCTCAAACATGTTGAGATCGTCACAAAGGAGAAAACCATGAGAAACTGTCATAGCCAAGAGGAACTTAAGAATGCATGGTGGCTAAATACAACATGGAATCTTGGATAGAATCCTGGAAGACAAAGGCACATATGCTAAAGAGCATAGACATATAGAGTATATGTATTAGTTGTAGCAATCTACCAATCCTGATCCATCAGTTATGACAAATGCTCCATGATAATATGATAGGTCACTAGTAGAAGAACCTTCCTGTGGGTGTAGCTCAGTACAGATCCTGCTTATTATGCACAATAATAAAGAGCTCAGAAATGGATACAGCCTCACTGCTGCTGCTGCTGCTGCTGCTGCTGCTGCTGCTGCTGCTGCTGATACTGCTACTACTTGTATAAGAGTAATAGTAATAGGGGAAGCTGCATGTAAAGTGGGGCCAGAAAGAGACACACAGAATAGAATACAACACAAATGATACATGGACAACAGATCACAAATAGCAAGATGATAGATGAAAAACAAACCATATCAAAATCATTTAACATATGGTGGCTACTACTGGGGCTGGGGAGATGGCTCAGGGAATAAGCACTTCCCTGGCAAGTGCCTGAGTACAATCCCCTGTTCTGACAAAAAAAATATGGTCACTACTACTGATTTTAAAGAATTAGATTGAAGATTGGATAATAGGAAAAGTTCAGTTACATGTTCCATATAAGAGAGCACTTAAAACAGAAATTAAAAGTAAAAATAGGAAAACATATAGCATGCTGATGCTAATTTTATACAATGCTGAAATGGTCAATTAACATAAAGGGAAGGGGAAGAAGTATCAATTATATATCATGTACAAATACAAATTCCCCATGATTAGTATTATCAGTATGTATATTTAAAATGTACCAATAAAACAAGCACAGCTTCCAAAGTAAAGAAAGTCACCAGTAGTAAACATGAATATTTTCTAATGACAAAAAGGTCAGCTCATGAAGAGAATATAACAATGCTAAATCTTTATAGAATTAACAGCAAAGCTTGAAAAATGTATTATTTACTTACCTCCATTTCAGCCTTGTCATTTTTCTTCTACTCCTTTGTTCCAATAATAAAAAATTTGGAATTTGCATTGCATGTATCTTGGGGATTCTGTTGAATAGTTTTTATCTATTTTTGTTTTGTCTTCTAGTTTATTCATTTCTCCATTTAGTCCCTCTATTTCACTTTTCAAAGCAACCAATAAGCTTTTCATTTTGGTTACTATATTTAATTTCAAAAAAAGTAGTTTTAGTGAACCTAAAAGTATGATAGAAAGTTATACACGGTCTCATTTTATGCTACACACATTACTGTGAATAATTCTGGGGCAGTGTTTCTCAAATGTGATCCCCAAAATGACAGAAAGAGCACCACTTGTCACTTCTTTGACATTCATAGGTCAAGCCCTATTTCATAATTATGAGGTCAGAATATTTGATGTTGGAGTCTAGTAGCTATGTTTTAACAAGATCTGTACGTGATCCTGATCCTGATGCAAGCTAAAGTTTCAGTCTGTTCTTCTGAGAAGTTAGTATCTAATACTTTTTTGTATTGCTCTTCTTCTTCCTCCCAACACACATGTATACACAAAAATACACATAGGCTTGTCATGGCTCTTATCTGACCTTCAGTAATGTGAGAGTTTGCTTTCCATACTGGAACAAATTAACTGATACACCAGCTTATTTTTTTAAGTAGGACAGTTTCAATAATCAATACATAGGATATTATTGGCTTAGTAGTTATTCATTGTACAAGATGCAGACATGATATCCTATCCACAGACACTATTAGAACAAATCTTTCTATTCATTGAATTAAGAGAATATAGCTGTTTATCTATCCTGTTTTGAATATACAGAAACTAAATGATCCTTCATTTGTTTCCTCTTTTTTTTTTAGTTTTGTCAGAGAATGGTATTCCATTGTCATTTAAATATTGTAGGTGCATGAATTCAGCAAAATATTCCAAAATAGTCCAGAAGTCCATAATATTAGTTGGGTTTCCATAAGACTGGTAATGTCATAAGTTGTTGACTTGGGTCTTTTGCAGCTCAGCATGTTAATATGGCTTTACTTTGTATACTTCGTTTCTATACTTTTCTGCTGAGTGGTTAAGACCAAGACAAAGCAAGACCTATATAACAAGAAATGTAACATTTGTCTGATACATCAACTTAAAAAGAGGAAATTTTAGCTCTTAATTTCAGTCCATGGACTAAGTCTTCGGGCCTGTTGTCTTAGGCCTATAGTAGCACAGTACATCATGATGGAAAACACGTGGCAAAAAAGGGCTCTTTGCCTCATGATGCCTGGGAAGTGAAGAAAGATAAAGGATCAAGGCCCAAATATTCCTTTTAAGGATAAAACCTGCAATGACCAAGGTTCTTTTCACTAGATCCTACCTCCTAAAGATCCCATCACCTCAAAAAGTACTGGAGACCAAGTCTTGAACGCATGAGCCTTAGGACACATACAAGATTTAAACTGTAACAAGTGAGGTTCATTTGTCTGTGAAGCAAGAGATATTCCATGGAACTAGGACACTAGATAGATTGAAGAAGATTCATATGAGCCGATAGATGGTCTGGTTCACACCTAATGAGTACTGACAAATGAAAAGGCTCTGCTCATTCCTTACATGCACTATCACTTGTGCTATACATATTACTAACAATATTGGAATTTTAAAGGGTCAACTAAAAATGGTCCTTCTTACTTCTTACTCAGTTGCTCCCCAAGCTGAAGTTCTATCTGACTGAGAAATATGACAATAAGATGAGCTAATGGAACACTGAACTCGTCTTTGTAGGGGAAAAGGATATAAACAAGAAGTCAGAATTCCAATGAAAATAGAGTTCTTTACCACATACCCTTCCATACAGATTCTAGAAACACTCTCCCAGGTGAAAATTTTAATTCCTGGAGTGAACTCACTTTCCTACATCTCTCTCTGCCTCCCAGCAGTCCTCTTGGGGAATCAATGCAACTACCTATTTTACATGTTGTATAAGGGTAAGAGGTGTGGCAAAGGGCTCCGGGGAACCCCACCTCACAGAATCAAAGAGTCATGAGAAGTAATCACAACTGCTGGGATTCATTGACAACTTACTATGAGCAAGCAACTTCTTTTTAATTTTTTATTTTGAAAAGAAAAAAAATAAATATGGTACAGAATTTCAAAACAAAATCATAGGAAATTAACAATGGTTATTATACTGCATATTGTTATCTTCAAAGTAATTGTTCAGATCACAAGATATAGGCATGTGAAACTGATCAGACAATCAGAAACAAACTATTCTTCTCAATGAACCTATAGAAATTAGTAGTACAATTATCTTAGCTATCTTGTTCTCTGTGTGGTTATTAAGGTTTGTCTAGTTGTCCTTCCAAAGCCTCATGCAGTCACTGGGGCAGCTTTTAGAGTGCATGTGATTAATTCATTACCCAATGCTGGGATTACGAGTGTGAGTGCTATATCCACCCTGGGGCAGACAGCCTGAATACAATATAAGGAGGGGAGAAAAGCTTGCTAGCTGCTGCAGCCACTGCTCCTCCCTTTGCTCTTTGCTGTGTTCCACCACCATTGACAGTTGCCCTCTGCCATGCGCCACTCTGCCTTGCAGCCAGCTGAATATGGACTGAAACCTCCAAAAACTGTGAGCTAAATAAACCTTTCATCCCTTCATTTTGGACATTTTGCCCCAGCAATGAGAGTAAAGTAACCAGGAGAGTGATTCCTCACCATGCTCCCCTTTTCCTCTTCAGCCTTTTGCCAATGCTTGGTTATCTCATGGTGATTCGAGATCAAGGCCTCTATGATCCTGTTGTTTGGACAGCAAAACCCTTTCATGGACCTTCTCATAGTTCTATTTCTCTCATTAAGTTTCCATCTGTGATCAGCATAATAAGAAATGTCACCTGGATTCTTGCTATCTTACTGCCTTCTAATATCTTTGAAGATTAACAAAAGTTCAAGTTGTTATTTACCAGTTTACTTCCATATTCTCTGACTTCTATTTCTGATATGCACCTCAGGAAAACAATAATTATTAAACTCAATTCTGAATTTAACACTACACTAGTGTCTATCTCAAGTTAATAAAAATGTGTTGTTAGCAATATTAATTATTCACTGAAAACATTCATGTTTACCAAGACTTCTTTTTTCATTCCTAAAACTTTAAGACAGTTGGCTTAACACCCACCCATATCTTATTGGCTAGTACTAGCAATATCTATATGGACACTGCTGTGAGATTTGTTCTTTAGTCTTAGTCTGTTCTTGCTGGCAATTTATTTTAAACACAAACTGTTTCTTCAGATATTTCCAAACAAGATGAAAATGCAAAGAAAATATAAAGCAATGCTCAGTAACTACTTCATGTTATCTTATTATGAATTATAGGGGCCAGGGAGATAGCTCAGTAGAATAAGCACTTACCTGGAAAATGCAGGGCCCTGAGTGCAATCCCTGGTACTGCAAAATATTAATAAATTTTATATATACATTATATATATATATATATTATAAATATATATATATATTTTAAAGGTGACAAAACAGTATTTTGAAAATGACATTTTCTGTACTTCATAATGGAAATGTCATGTACATTGTATATATGTATGTACATTGGAACATAAATTCCAGCACTGTAATTTAATTTACATCTACTTTTACACTTTTACCCGTTGTTGTGTTACTGTAGGTTTGTAACTTTCTGGGCATATTTTGACTTTCTTTTCAAGGATGTTTCCGTATTTTGTGCCTTTAGAGGCAAAAGTACTTTTTGTGTTTATCTTTTTTCTTTATGAATCATAGAAAAACAAGTTTTTCTTTGGGATAGAAATTGGGTATAGTTTCCTGAAATATCATAATGACTAATGTTTTGTAAACTTGGGTTTTCTCAGCTGACACCATTTATGGAGTCCATGAGATACACCTGAAGTGCCCCACATCACTTTGGAAACTCGGGACCTCAGGCCAGGTACAAACACGAAACTCATGGCTTTGCTGCCTCCTGACTAACAAAGTCCTTTGTCTGTGACCCAGCAGTACTATGCCTTCTGCTAGCATCTGTGAAACTGTGACAGGCTATTTTGTCCACTTCCAAGTAGGACTAAATCATAGTTCTTGACACTTATGTTTAGTGCCAGCTCCAGTTCGTGTTTGCTAATGGAGCGTTGATAGCCTTAAGTGAAGGTATGGTCACCAAACTGTTCTCTTTGGCATGTGCCATGCTCTTCCTGTCCACCCAAGTGTCCATATGTATGTCACTCTAGCTTCATGAACCTAACTTTAATCTCTGGTTTTAATTTGTAAACTGGATTTCCCACACTTTGTCTGTGTCCTTCAAGTATGTATGACATATGGCTATCCTGCTCCAAGGGGAAGATGGCAAGGGTTAGAACAACTGTGCTCATTGTTGCACACTGTGAACCCCCAAAATGCCTGGCATTTTAAAAACAATTTTCCAATTCTTTTTTTTTTTGCCTTGTAGAATGGTTGAAATAGGTTATCTTCTTGCAATCAGCATCATTAACCTCTCCTCCAAAATGCCACCTTAAACTTACTAATGAATTATTTGGTGCCTAACAATTAATGGATTATATTTATATCACCAATTCCCTTCTTATCACTTTATTAATAAACGTTCAGTCATTCTGCTCACAGTATTTGGTATTTTTATTATCATTGTTAATATTGTTATTGTTTCATCTTCAAACATTCCTGTCATACTAAAATCATATTTGTAACTTATTTTCCTCCCTCTAAAGACTTTTCCTAACCAATATTTAAGTAGATAAGCCAAATATAATTAATATGAATGCATGGCTAGGAGTATAAATGATGGGAGCAGTGACAGACTGCTATTACTGAAATTTAGGCCTTCTTAAACTGCCCCACAGACTCATCCTCTACTCTGAAAATACCACATACTGCTCTTGGTTAAGAGGATTCAGTCATTTTCTGTACTGATTACAAATGAACCCTTTGTGGTCAGTGTTTCTCTATTTCATTCTTTTCTTGAAGGAGAGATAGGACTCTTGTGTCTGAAATACTTGAGTATGTTTGCTTTGAGGTGAGAAGGAAATATTTTCTAAGAAAATAAGAGCTTCTTAGGAAATTTAACTTTATACACAGCCCCAAAACCAATTATTTTCTAGATGAACCTAATACAGCTGATGTATTCTTATGATTTCAGCTGGAATCAATGTTAAGTTCCCTCTGTTATAATTAATTGACTACAGTGTCTGAGGCCTCAAACTTGCCTAACCTTCAATTTCCTTTATTACCCCAGTTTTATGGCTTCTAGAACAACTATCTCTGTGTGCCTCCCCACTGGGCATGCTCTCACATAATTTAGCTTTCCCTTCCCAGTACTACAAGTGCTGAAAACTGGAAATGGTCTTGTCTGGGGTACGTGAATATATGTGGCTCATGAGAAATCAACCGAGCTGGGAATATCCACTCAGGCCATAACTTTAAATACACTGTGTGTGCTAAGTAAAACAAGACTTCTTGGTAGGATGAAGCCTGCCTGTGCTAAAAGAGCTATTATTTCCCTAAATTGCTGACTCTTATCCAAGTAAGCTCACTCTTCTTTTTCTTTATTTTTTATTGCCACAAGCTATGTACAACACTGCAGTTCAGTACATCTGTAAGTGTCCTTGGGGTATTCTTTGTTTCTGTTTCTTCTTTTTTGTTTCTTTTGTTTTTTTCTAGAAGTCAAATGGATATAAATACTCAGAGCAGAATGCCTTGGGAATCTACTCCATAACGAGACTTTGTGGGAAAATTCTGGACTGGGCCATGTCAAAGAAATGCTAATTATTCTTGGAAGCTCTTTGAAAAACACCAGCCAACTATAATCCTAAAGTAATGGGTTATGTCCTAGCAGTTCTGAGGCTGGAGCCCTACCTTTCATTCTCGAAATGCAGGATGTGTGTTTGTGTATACACATGGGCCTATTTGTAGTGCTCAGTAAGCACACAAAAGCTCACCTTTTAAGCTCTGCTCACTATCAGCTAGTGAAATGTTACAGGGTCAGCCTTTTGTACCTCTGGATTCTATATCTTAAGAATGAAATTCAAATTGAAAACATTCATAAGAAATTAAAAAGTTTATCTGTACTGAATATAGACACTTTTTATCCTGTCATTATTCCCTAAGCAAGTCAGTGTATAAACTATGAACATAACAGTTCTACCTTATTCTGTAATATAAGCAATCTAGACATGATTTCAGGTATATATGGGAATTTAAAGGATACATATTAATCATATACAAATACTAGGTCATTTTATATTTATTTTACCCTATTTTAGATGATACTGGGGATTGAATCCAGAGCTTTGATACTAAGCTACTACCCTTATTCCCCTGCCCTTTTTAAATTTTGTTACAGTCTGTTGCTAAAATTCTAAATTGCCCAGGCTGTGCTGGGAGTTACAACCCTCTTGTTTTCTCCCTAAAGAGTTCTGACTACAGGCATATATTGTCATGTCCAGCATCATTTTTGTATGAGATTTGAGCGTCTGTGATTTGGATATCCATAGGAAGTCCTAGAATCAATCCCCTACTAATGCTGAGAGGTGAGATTAAAGGACAAGGATCCTAAAAAGATTGCTGTAGTTCAAACACTATGCACTCAGTGATTTCCAGATGGTTCATACCTCCTTTCAATTGGCTACAAACTCAGTGGTTAACAGCGTGGTTGTGAGAACTCAAGGGAAATTCTATACACAATAACTACAGTTTGTAGTAGAAAGTACATAAAGCATGCGCAGTCAAATGGAGAAACACACGCGATGAGGAACAGAGACTGCTAACACGAAATTGCTGTGGAATCAGGCTCACTAACCTTTGGTTGCTATTTCTGGGGGTCAGCACCCCACACCCCCGTGAGTGATCTCATCTCCTATAATAAACTCAGGTGTAATCCCAGCGCCCCATAAATAACAAGATGTTTTTATTGCTTGGGAAATGCCAATAATTTAGAAGTTCCCTTCTAAGAACCAAGGTTAATTATCTATTAAATCCTTTATTTTACAATAGCAAACTTTATCATTTTCTTATCAAATACTAATTAATTTCTATATCCAATTGTTTCTTAGATAATTTAATAACTCTTAGATAATTTTCATTTCAAGCTAGATCAGATAGTACTATGTATGCCCTTGTTTTAACTATAGCAACAGCTTCTAAACTAATTGTTTCTCTTTAATAGCTTCTTAGATAACTATACTTCTCTTTAATTGTATAATTGTAACCCTAATTCTACTGCCAACATTTATTTTATCTCAATCCAGGCAAATTTTTAATTATTTTATTACCCTTCTAAAAAGTTTCTTCTTTTTAAAATTAAATTTTATACTTTTGCCAATATTTCTTCTACACTTCCAGACTTACCTAGCTGTAAGACAAAAATGAGATACTGTCCAATTTCTGTAGACACATTATATTCTCATAGGAAATATAGCTCAGTATGTAGCATTGCGTGCTATAGGACAGACTGATTTTAGAATCATACAGGTCTTGAATCACCAAAAAGCCACGAATTTACTTGCTAAGTGTGCCTTAACCACTCTGATCGTTGATTCTCTGTTTTATTAAATAGATACCCTGTCTTTAAGAGTATTGGAGGGATTAAATGAGAGGTGATATTTCTCACTGTGGCCGGTACATGCTAGCATGTCAACAACTGACAGCAACTTTTTAGAGCAGTCATTCATTACTGAACAGCAAGGATATGTTTTTTTTTTTTTAAGTGAACCAGGGATTGAACTCAGGCTCTTGCGCTTGCCAGAGAAGCGCTTATTCCACTGAGCCATCTCCCCGGCCCCTGCAAGGATATGTTTTGAGAAATGTGTGAGGAGGCAATTCTGTCACTGTGAGAGCACCACAGATTTTATTCACAGAAACCCAGATGTCATAGGTCAAGCATTTGATTGTCTGCACTCAAGACACTGTAAACACAAATGTATGAATCCTACAGGACAGCACAGATGTTCACAGAAAAAATGTTAAATAAATAGATGTAGAGTGTATACAATAATGATAAAAGTTAATACATGAAACAATACAGTGGTTTTTATTATTATCAACTATATGGAATGCACACAATTACCTACTGTAATTGATCTGGTAGAGCAGTAGCGCAGTATGGCTTTCCTTTCACTACCATCTCTGCAAGTAGGTGAGTTATCTGATTCACTAGGACATTATAATGACTATGATGTCACTAATTGATCGAAATTTTTTAGTTCCATTATCATCCTATAGGACCAACATCGTATATAGGACCTGTCACTGACAGAAACATCACTATGCAGTGCAGGGCTATATTCTGTTCTTCTAAAATGCCTTTCTCCATCCATACTTATAGTTTCTACCCAGAGTACTAGGCCAGATTCAAAAGTTTTGTTTTTGCTTTCTGAAATGCTTCATAATTTTTGTGTTCCCTAAAACTTGAATTTTTCTTTTAATTTGACAAGCACTCTCATGCAGTTTGCATTGAGTTTGTTTATAATATCCTAACGTTACACTGTCTTTATGTTCTTTTCTCCTATTACTGGGTCCTGTGACCACCGGAGGCCAGGTCTTTCCTGTGAGTCCTGAGTGCTTCATGGTTCTTCTTGGATTGAGCATCTGAGATCCAAAATTCATGTCAGATCTTTCATTTGAAGTACATTAACTTAGATACTAAAACTAAATTAATGAACAATCTTTTTTATAGTAATGACTATTTTTTCTATTCCTTTTCAATGATTATAGATCATAAATCATATTTTTCTGGGAACTTTTTAAAGTATTTGCACACCCATAAACAAAAGAGGTACTTTGATTTTATTATAAATTTTCAAAATAATTATGCAATTTGAAGTTCAATGTGCACAGTCACAGATGAAAAAATAATATTTTTGAAAAGAACTTTCCCAGGTTGCTCAGTATATGAGTGACAAAGCCAGATCTCAAGTGCAGGACCATATGAATCTAAAACTTGTCCCATTTCCAACACTTGTTATATTGCCTCTTGGTGAAATTCCTACATACTTCTGTACAACACATGTAAAGGAAACAGCCTTTAGGCTAACGGCTCAGTTAAACCTTTAAAACAAACCAGACAGGGGAGTGAGTGACAAAATAAAAACAGCAATGTGGTAATGCTTCCCAAGGCTCACAGCGATATTGTGTGGACATGAAATGATTAAATACCTGAATTGTATAAGAAAGGCTGAATTCACTCAGGGAACACAGGACTTCTGTCTCGGGCATAGCCTTGGCAAAGAGCCAAGCTGCCTTTACTCTAACACAGTGGACGTATTGATTGAAAATCATCTCTGAGTCGGAAGCAGTGAATTCAGCTCCAATGTGTCAGAAGGAGGGTGACTGACTTAGGAGGGCAATTTGGTAATTATTACTATTGATAGGATTTCAAGCAAAGTGGGTGAGGCTTGTGAACTGCTGGACAAGTTATGACCAATACGTCTGTTTCTCTGGTTATGGGCGTGGTGGGGATATCTAGCAGTCTGAGATAGTTAACAGTCTTTTTGGGCACTGTTTTAAATACATTATGATATCACCTAATATTTTATTATAAAAACAGATACCATATATATTATGGCATTGGAACACTCAAAAGTAGTAGAAGGTAACCCAAGCTTATGAACTATGTGTACTCTAGGGGGCAGGATGAGGTATACATAATGATTAAATGCATGTAAAAGTCCATTCTAGGAAAGCCGGCATGAGGTTTCCTAAGGCACTGAGATTGAACTCCTTCTGAAATAGTAATATCCACCCAGAAGACACTGAGGCTGTTCCCAATTCAGCAAATAAAGCTCATATCAAATTGTGGTGGTCTTCTAAGCAAAGCCCTAACCTGTGTGTTTTCTCCTGGGTTTACATGAGACTTGCAGGGCATCAATGTAAATGACAAATTTGTTGGAAACTGCCTCCTCTACTTCTCTCAAGACTTTGCATAGTCAGGCAGGAATCACAGTCTAGACCTCTTGACTACGTGTCAAGCTGTCCTGAGAATGCTGATCCAACTAATTTTTTCTATTGAGCCAACAGGAATGTGTTTATGTAAGACACTATGCAGGTGAAACTAAGACGAAACATTTTAATTCCATTTCACAAATATTTTTCTCATGCTATATATTTTCCTATAATATTATTGTATGAACAATACTCTCATAATAACATAATTTAAATTTTTACACTGAAACTATTCTGCAAGAATGACTGATTTATATTTTTACGCCATTGGACTTGCTCTTTTCTCTGTTGTACAGGTTTTTATTCGGTGTAAATACCCTCCTAAATTCCTTGGTTAACTCTTTACTGTAGAAGAAAGTTCTTACCTCTTAAAATGTATTTGTTCTCAGAGAAACATAAAAGTTTTTATTGGCTTTCCAATTTTAAGGATGTGTTATATGACAGCTTTACAATTTGAACTGGTAGAATTCTTTGGTATAATACTTGAGCATTACTCATGAAATAGAGTAAGAATGAATACATATAATGCAGACAAGGGCTGCAGATATAGCTCAGTGGCACAAGTATATAATGTAGACAAAACAAAATATTTTAAGTACAAATAAAACTTATTTATTACTTTATAACATCAATCCAGTAATTTAAAACATGATAAATTAGATAATCAAAGTCTGTCTTTATGATGGCATAAACCAAAGCGATACATGGACCAAGAAACTGTATTGACAGTGCTGAATAAAAATCTAAAGAAAGAACAAATCACTTTAGTTGTGAAAACAAAGTAGTGAAGACTCAAAAAGGTTTGAAGTAGTAAAAAAAGAAAATTAAACAACTCACATCAAAGATATTTGTAGAAAAATTAATGCTCCTTGAGACCATAATATCACATGAAATAAATGAGACATGTAAGCTCAAATATTACATGGTTTACCTTATGAGAAAGCCAAAATATAAACAAGTTTAAAAGTAAAATAAATATAGATATTAGGAGACAGAAATAGGTACATTTTGGAAAGGTTAGGTTACCAAGAGATGGAGGGGTAAATAAAGAATTAAGACAAGGCCTGGGAGATAGCTCAGCAGTCTAAAGTGCCCACTTAGGCAAGTGTAGTGACTGTAGTTCAATCCCTGGACCATGCTAGCCCAGCTCCCAGTGTGGGCTGAGATGGCCACATGTTTATATAAAAAGAATTAAGACCCACTCCTTAAGGTGAATGGCATTATTATGTACTAGAAAAATGAAGTAAATTTTTTTTAAAAATACAAATGAAATTGAAATTGCCTGAAAACAAAGCAGAACTGTAAATACATGCTAAACCACACTATAACAGTCTTAAGTAATTATATTAATAAGAAAGATTTAACTTCTTTGACAAATCCTGGAATGTTTCCAACTGCAGGACGTCTCAGCCTATAGAAAACTGGCCCGAATGTGTCACTAAACATGAATTTGAAGGTCTAAAGTAGTAGTTGAAGGGTGACGACTTTCCAGGCTTTGTTGATAATTTTGATATAATGGAGAACATAGAAGTAATTCTTTCATAGTCCTTTCCTTAATATTATTGGAGTTTAAAAGCACATATGGTCCAGTTTGGATTAACATAATTTTCATCAAACCTTATGGAGAAATGTGCTTCATTTCATGACTACTTTTGTTTGTGACCAGAATCATGAACTGAGGCACCAAAACATAATAATTAACCTTTATGGATATGGATTCGCAGATACTTACCAATATCTTACTACAGTATTTTTTGTTTTGTTTGTATTTTAGGGAAAGGTCTACAGGGTGTTCAGGGTCTCATTATTAGATCAGACTTATAATGATTTGCCTGTTTCAGCCTCCCAAGAACTGGGATTACAGGCGCATGCCATCATACTCAGTCTCAATCGCAATTTCAGGGGACCCCAGAGGCAGGTAGCATGGCAGACCCAGGGATCGAACACCCAGCTCCTGCACTTGATTGCAGGTGCTTTAACCCATTGGGCTATTTGGCTGGCCCCACAGTATCTTACTACAATTGAAGAATGCTCAATTATGAATGGATAGAAAATGACTCTATTGAGTGGATATTTATTGTACATCAATTTATAGTTTGTTCCAGTCTTGTTTGTATAGTTAAATATGATGTGATATTAGTTCTTTGCCTTTGTCACCCAGCCTAAATTGAACTTTGTTTTTAATGATTTTACTACTTTAAGAAAACTGAAATAGTTGTTGTATAAACAATAGTTAAAATAAGTTGTTACCTTTTAATATTTTTATTGTTCTGTTTTTATTTTCAACTCATTTCAAATATATTTAATTGCATTATTTATTTGATGATTTATATATTTCTTTTTTTACATATTCAGAGCTAGATGATCTCAAGATATGACTTAAAAGCAGAAAACATAAAAGCAATACATTTCTTCCTAAAAAGAAACTTCAAATATAAAAAGAATATGAAAAATTAATAATGCAACCAGTTCAGGGAAATTGCTATGTATAAAAAAATGACTCATTTTCATCATAAAATTGTTCTATAAATCAATATTTTAAAAATCAATAATTCAATCAAAAATAGAAACAACAAATAATAGAATGGTGAAGAGGAGAAACTTACTACCTATTGTACAATACATCGTATGGTGAATAAAGGAGAAGAATAGGGTAATGGAATAAAGAAAGAAGGGTGGCTGGGGTGAGGTAACAGTATTGCATAGGCTACCCAGTGCATGGGCATGTACACACACACACACATACACACGCACACACCCGCATGCACGCACTCATGCACAAACACACACATGCATGTACGTGTATGCAATGCTGTAATGTCATAAGGAGAGTGATTGCAAAGTTGGGTCAAAAGCTTTAGGATCATCTAAAAAGTCAATCAGTATTAGATTGATCAAACAAATTACAAAACTATAAACAATAGAATATTATAGAACTTCAAAAATTTGTGGATACTAGTACATTTAGACATTTCGAGTAATTTTATGTATACTTTCTCATTTTTTCCTGTCTCATTCCCTCCTTTTCTATTTCTATGTTAGGTGAATCTATTTTATTTATTACCACACTCCTTTTTTCATGAATTCAGAAGCTTTTGTGATTCTGTTCTTCTTTAGATAGTTTTAAAAAACAAAATCAGGCTAAAATCTTAATATTTTCATATGTGTAACAATAATCATTGTTGTTCCCCTTTTCCTTCTGTTTGTCCTAATGTTAAGCTTATGCATAGTATAAACACATTATTTTTCTGGATTCAGTGTGAACTGATTCTCCTTTTTTGCAACTGTGATTGGCCCTCCTGCTTTACTGTGTGCGTGTGAATTTAGACTATCAACCGACCTTTTGTAGGGGTTGCTGTGTGTCCTTACTTAGGGTGTGTTCTGATGGAGTAGCTTTGCTTTTCATTCTGCTTGCATTGCCTGTTGAGTTGTACAGGCTTTATGCTACTGTATAGCCTTCAGGTCCAAGCGCTGCACAGGCTGATCATGCTTTAACCACTCAGGCCATGTGAAACTGGCTAGGCTTCAAAGTCTTGTTGACATCTTTTTCTTCTGTCGCTTATGATCTCTGGTGACAACACAATTCCTTTGATGCTGTCCTGGGATGACATGAGATTTCCTTCTAGTTTCTTTAAAATAAAACCAAAGAAATCTTCTGAAACCTTCCTGTATACAGAATTCCCTGCATAGTTTTTCTTTTCCAAGATGGATCTTTCAGCCTGAACAAAACTTTAACCCCAGTCTATAAAATGGATCTCCACTTAACATTGCTGTAATCTGTACTAGAAAAGCATGAGTATTGGGAACATGGGCATGACATTTTGGAATCATATATATATATATTCCTTTGTCTATGGTTGTAGTGGTTTCAGTGTGCTGACATTTTGTCAAAAAGCATTTAACAGTCAAACCAATTGTTACAGTGTTTTCAATTTTGAAGCTCTAATTTCCTCTTGATTGCATGTGTTGTCTTTCTTTGATTCTCAGTAGTAGTAGATTCTTCTTGGCATACTATAGATACCAGTGCATCATCAATGCCCACTGTAGAACTGTCATAAACTTTGACATGCTGAATGATTCTGACATTCTTTCTAATTTACTTCTTTTGGGGTCCTAAAAGTCAAACCAGGGGCTGGGGAGATGGCTCAGTAGAATAAGCATTTGCCTGGCAAGCACAAGGGCCTGAGTTCAATCACTGGTTCTGAAAAAAAAGCTAATATTTTGGGCCAAGGAGATGGCTCAATAGAATAGGCACTTCTCCAGCAAGTACAGGGGCTTGAGTTCAATCCCCAGCTCTGCAAACAAAATAAAATGAAATGAAATCCTAAAAATCAAACCAGCTAGGTTACTTTCCTATTTTGGGCTTCCCAGGTATAGCCATGGCACTAATTCACTTCTCACTTCTGTAAGTGTTATAGATTGGGATTTTAAATTTTCCTCTGTGCCTCATTTGTTCTCTGTGGTAGCTGCAGATATCAAATTCCTTAGACAGGAAGCAGAGTTTTACAACTCCAGAATCATTAAAGGTATTTCCTAGAAACTGCCAGCTTTCTTCAAGGCATGCTATGATTTATCTTTTTTCATTCCATACAAGCCTGAGACCTTTCTCATTCCTGCATGGCTCTAAAACTCTAGTCTTCTTTGAAGGCCTTCATCCGAGTCCATGAGCTCTGCAACACAGTTTTAGGTTTTCATTCATTTCTTATTTCTGTACTAGAGATTTTTCCTTTCTTCTTTTAAATTTACTATTTATTTATTTAGTATTTAGTACAGAGTCTACAGGGTCTTACTACATAGATCAAACTCATAATGATCCTCCAGCTTCCAGCTCCCCAAGCGCTGGGATTACAGGCAATGCCACCATGCCCAGTCTCAGTCGCTGTCTCAGAGCACCCTGGGCGTGGGGCTGGTACAGCATGTGGGGAATCAAACCCTGATCCCTGAGCCTGCATAAGCAGGCGCTTTAGTCCACTGAGCTATCTGGCTAACACTAAACTTACTGTATGTTTAACTTTTGTTTAGGTCCTAACTAATATTTCTCTATTTGAGGTGTCAATTATATGATTCTGATCTGCCATAATGCTCAGTAATAAATTAAACAGACAAAGATCCCCTGAGATGTGGAGGTGATGACATCCCTTTTCTCTTCAAATAGAAGTCTGGGCTTACTTTTCAAAACTCAAATATTTAATTGCAAAATCCGGAGGGGGAAAAAAGTAGGGGAAATCAAAATAAATATCTTCTAAACAGAAGTAGTCAATAAATCTTGGTTAATTCATAGTAGACAATAGAATATAAAACCCATGAACTTCATTGTTTGTGAATTTAGTTAGGGGAAATGTATTTGCCACCTACTCTGTGTCAGGTTCTATATATATTAACCTCACTAAGCTCAGAATATTTAATAACTTAAAATTTTGTATTTAAAAGTTTGAGTGCTGAGGGTTAACACTGGGCACGTTTAAGCTGAACTTTTTTTTTATTTCAAAATTTATTCTCAAGCCTGGGAGTCTTTACACACATTCTGGATTATAAATAAAAACTATAATAACAATTGGAATTGAAAGTCACTGCTGTGGCTTGTGTCTAGGTGTTCCCTGTAGATCTCATGTGGGCACCGGTGGGACTTTTCAGAGATGGCTGGATTGAAGATCTGTGATGCTGAGATCAAGGATGTGGTGCTTGGATGGATTCCCAGTGTGACACTTGGATTAAAAATGGGAGAGAGGGCAGGTAGTCTGGATTAAAAATAAGAGGCAGAAAGAAGGCTACTGTTGTCGTTGCTTGTCACTTGTCACTGCTGCCTGCCGCTTCTGCATGCCATGAGCTGTTTCTTCTCTGGGATGCCCTTCCACCATGCCATCCTGCCTTGAGGCCAGCCCACTATACACCGAAGCTTCTCTAATCTGTGTGTCAAATAAACCTTTCCTCCTGTAACTTTGCCTCAGCAGAGAAAAGACTGGGAGGCAGCCATTTTCATGGAATATGCGATTTTTTACATCCCATATCTCTAACTGGGATCTAAGAAGCTCTGATGGAAGAAGACGTTCTAACCCATTCCTGAGATAAGAAAGAGTTATGTTTTCTCTCAAAATGTGTCTGTAGTTCATTAAAATTTATTTGTTGTTCTAAATTGTGATTTTTATTAATATATGTTTGTACTATATTGTATATACACTCACCGTGGGGAACAAGTTCATATACTCATTGTGCCTTGGCCCCTTGCACTTCCCTTTTTTTCTTTCCTATCACCATCCACCCTAAATCTACTTTCTGTGGGCATAAAATCTACTTCTCTGCTTCCTATTTTCTATCTTCTAATTTTATCCTGAATTATTTATACTTTCTGTTTCACGTATACATGAATGGATGTATCAATGCTGGATTCGGGCTTCTATGTGTGATGTGCTTCTCTTAGCATTGTGGCCTCAAGGTGTGTCCATTTTCCTAACAATGTCCAAACTGCAACTTTATTTAGGGCTGAATAGTACTCTATTATGTATGAATACATTTTTTTTTTTTTTTTGGCAGAACCAGGGATTGAACTCAGGCCCTTGGGCTTGCCAGGGAAGCACTTATTCCACTGAGCCATCTCCCCAGCCCTATATGAATACATTTTAACTTTATTAATTCATCTGTTAATAAATACAGAGTTTGCTTCCAAGATTTAGCTATTGGGAGTTGCATTGCTTCAAACATGCATTTGCATGCATGTTTTTAACACTCTTGGGAAGATAGCCAAGGAGATATAGTTGGGACAAATGGAGTCATTATTTTATGGTTCCATTTGTTGATTGTAGGTATTTTTTTGTGGTGTAATTGGGGTTCTGCTTATACAGTCCCTACCTATACCTAAGGTTCAAGCATTTTACCATGTGTTTTCATGCAATAGATTTAGTGCTTCTGCCTTTCATGTACAAGTTTTTGATCCATTCTAATTTGACTGTAGAACAAGGTGATCTCATTTAAGTTTAGTTCCATCTCTCATACATTTTTCCTTTGAGATAGGATCTGTGTGACAAGTTTTTATGGACTGTTTGTTTCGTTCTCCCTGTTTTTTTTTTTTTTTTTATTGTGTTTTTAATCTGAAGCTTTGGTTTCTGTAGGTTAAAAGAAATTTTTCTTGAAACATTTTTCCTGAGGGTAGGGAGAGCAGTGCCCCTAGTGATTTGATGATTTATTTATCGTGTTACACAGAAAGCCAGTCAACTTCCTGTGGGAACCAGGGAGGAGCAAGAAGGACCTGTCATGGCTTAGCTGCTTCTTCACAGATGAAACTTGTATTTTTAATGCATTTGGTACAGGGTCTCTCTACACAGCTCAGACTCGTAGTGATTGTTCTGTTTTCAGCCCCCCCAGCCCTGGGATTACAGGCACATGCCACTACGCAGTCTCATTCGATGGCTCAGCATGCCCCAGGGCCAGGGCTGGCACGGCACACTGGAGATTGAATCCTGGCTGCTGCGCTCGGCTTAAGCAGATGCTTTAGTCCGCTGAGCTATCTGGCTGGCCCTAAACAATTTTTCATTTGCAGGATTTCATTATATAAGACTCTCTTTTCACAATTTTTACTATAATTACAATAGCTTGACCTGTTCCATACCCTCTTCCCTTTAAAAAAGTAAAGATATTAATAACATTGAAGAAAGAGTTTGAAGGAAATAACTAAGACAATTGAAGTTGTGGATTTACTTTTGTGAGGAGACTGAAACTAGTAGGAGTCCTACGATTTAACATTCTAGCAAAGTGTTCTACTCTCTGAGCAGGGCCTGGAGGTGGTGGTGTTAAGAAATAGAAAAAGAAGTTTTGTGGTGGTGGTTGATTTTTTTGGAGGGGATCTATAATTTTCTTGCAGAAATAAAATGTTTATATTTGCCACAGTTCTTCACAGTTCTTATATATATAATCTGATCTTTTGTCTATCACTTCTTTTTTGAAATATGGGAGTTTCTGATATTTGGGAAAAAACATTTTGGGATATTTGAGAGGCTTACCAGTTGGTTCATGCCAATGGGCATCTCTGTGGACTGCAAACAGGGTGCAGAAGGCATAAATTTCAGAGAACCCCACATCCTTAATTTCAGCCTGTGTGGTGTGAACTTGGCAGTCTCTCTCTCCCTCTTTTGGAGTAAGTAATTCATGTCCCAGATCTATCAAAAGATAATCAAATCTGCTCTGTCACATAAGTTATACTTTATCAAATGCCCACAATCATTCCTTTTACTTATCACAAAGATTATGTCAGGTAAATTTCCATCTGTCACTTAGCCTTATCTAAGAAGGAAAAAGGATATGGCCTTGGTCACTGCACACACAAACTGACTCCTTCTGACTTTCAATTCTGTTCTGCCATCTGATGGCAAAGGCAAAGAAGAATGATGAGTTAACTCCTTTTGGAAACATCATCTGCTCAATCCAGCTGACACAAATTCACTACCATTCCATGCTCCTGAAAATTTCTAAGCCGTGTGTCAGTGCATACTATCTACCAGGAAAAATGTTCACTATCTCTTCTCAAAAAATATGCACTTGTCATAGGCATTAGCTCAGAGGCCATTTTTTTTTTCCACAAGGAGAGTGTGCATTTTTTTTCTCATCAAAGGAGTTGTAGAATAAGCCAGTATCGTGCTTTGAATAAATAATGTCGACCAAAATCCCCTGTGTTTAGAGGTGTGGGTTGGTGAAGTTATTGGAGCATACAGGAGCTAGATGACAAAGCCAATGGTGAGTTCATTACTGAATGGGCAGCTAAGAAATGGGGCTACTTGGAGGAAGCAGGTAACTGGATCTGTCACTTGGAAGAGTGTATTTTCTGTCTGGTCCCTTCCTCTTTCTTTCTTTCTTTTTTTTTTTTTTTGGCTGTCATGAAGTAAAGAATTTTTGTGAACCTTCCACCATATTTCTTCCTTAGATCCAGATGGACTAAATTTTCTCAAGTCATCACCTAAAATAACTCTTTCCTCCTGTAATTTGCTTTTTTCCCTAGATATTTTGTCACAGTGATGAGAGCTGACTTAACAGAAATCTTTGTTATAATTTAGATCGGGGTGGAGAGACATATCCTAATCATATCCTTTCTCTCTGAATGACTTGGACCTACGAACTTGGCTCTGATAAACAATACAACCAGAACAAGCAGATCACTTCTGCCATTAGGTCCTAAGAAAATTGATATTTTTTTTTGTCTCTGGCTTGGTTTGTGACCTTGGCACAAAGCTTGACTATAGACAAGAAATAGAAGTTTGCTTCTGACCACCAGCCAAGGCCCACAGTAGATGCAGTCCTCAATTGAACAGCTTTACCAGGCACTTAGTTTGACCAACAACTTCATAAGTAACCTTGAGAGTTGATCTTGACCCTGTCTGTCCTGAGATCCTGCATAGATTTGGCCAAAGTCTTGCTTGTACCTTGTGAGGGTTCCTCACACAGAGGACTAATCTAAGCTCTCCTTGGATTTCCAACTCAAGAAACTGGAAGATAATACATAATGTTGCCACTAAATTATGCTGTAGTTTTTTAGGCAGTAGTGGACAACTAACGAGGCAGGCAAATAAAGAACATGTGAATCTGGGAGGTGTTTCTGACATCTTATTATTTATAGAAATGCCCTACCTCTGAGTGGGTAATAAAATTCTTAGTTCAAATTAGGAACTCAGGGGCCTCTTCTCAAGTATAATTGAGACTGTAACTTAAACAGATATATATCTTCAGTGATGTAATACAGATTAGGAGAAATAGTAAAGCTATCACATCAGAACTGCACGTGAGCTTCTTATCGCCTCTCAGAGAAGGAAAGGTACATTTGTATGAAGAACAAAGAACTAATTAAGTAATCATGAGAAAAATCACTAAATCTTTAGTAATTTAACTTTCTGAAAAAAATGATGGTAATTAGACCAGAAAATCTCTAAGACCTTTCTCAAGCTTAGAGTTCATGGAATAATCTTACTTGCTTTTACAAGGATGAAAACAAAATAAAATACCTTTATATCAAAGATACAACTTTCTGTTCAGAATGCCTATGTGGCCCATGCAGTGCCTTGAAAATTCAGAGATTTACTGAATCATCAGATGCACATATCAAAATCTGTAAGTTGAATAAATGAGGTATTAGATGATTGAAACCAGATAGCTCTGAAAGAGGCTTACTTTGAATAAGACTTAAAGAGAAAAGATAGCACAAAGATGAGACTCCTAGAGGAAGGGTCTCTGGGAGCCCACGTACAGAGGGAAAGAAACACGTGTGGTTTTCAAGAGTGAAGAATATTTTGAATGACATAGAAAGCATGAACCATAAAGTAAAAGAAAAATCACAATTTAGGCTATTTAAAATTTTAAAAATCGCTTTTTGAGATTAAAATGTGTTATGTATGGACTCAAGCTCTTAACAAGGAATGTCCTCATTATGTGCTACAAGCATGTGCTAATAAAAAATAAAATTTGAAAAAAAACACAAATAAACCATTTTTAAAAAGAATTGTAAACCATTAGTTGGAGAATAGTAGAAAGTATTCACAGTATGCATATCTGACAAAATACTGATATCTGAAATATATAGATATGTCTGGGAACTCAGATACAACAACCAAAACAAAAACGTGTGCATGAATCACCTTGACAAACATTACTTAAAAGAAAGTATTCTAGGGAAAAATAAACATATGTGAAGATGTTCGATATCAAATAGTCATTAGGCAAATGCAAACTAAAACCATACAAAATGTCACTTCACATGCACTAGAGTATCTAAAATTCAAAAGACCAAAAATATATCAAGTGAGGATGAAGATTTGGGAGCAAGTGAAGCTCACACTGTGCATGTGGGAATGCCAAATTATGAAGCCACATTTTGGAGAGCTATTTGGTGGACTTTCAAAAAGTAAAACATGTACTTAACCTGTGATCCAGCAATCTCTTGTCTGAGCATTTAACCAAGAAAAATAAGAACATATCTACACAGTCTTCACTTATTGGAACCACAACATTGAAGTGACTCCAGTGTCTGTTAACAAGAGAGTGCATAAACAGAATGCGACTGACAAGACGTTTTCACGCAATATGCATACAGCAGACGATCACTCAGGTATAAAATGAGCCAACGATGCATCCATGCAAAGCGTTAGTAGGAGTGAGTGAAAGAGATGAGGAGCAAGTGTGTATGTACTGCACTACTCCGTTAATATGCAAGTTGATCTATATTGACAAAAGAGTAAATCAGAAATTGCCAAGGACCAGAAGCAGTAAAAGAGAAGGGGAACAAAGTGATCAGTGATCTGTAATGTGCCTAAGGAGAGTCACATAGAGAGAAAACTTTCTCTCAGGTTCTCCCAGAGAGCAAACTGGTCAAGCATTGGCTGTGACTGATCCACATGGCTGACACTGACAAAGGATCTACAAAGTGAGGTTACAGGATAAACCCTGAGGGGACTTGACTGACCTCATCAGATACAAAAGCTACATTTTTTGGTATATAGGTCTTGCTCTATCCCGGTCTTAACCATCCAGCAGAAAAGTATAAAAATGAGGTATATAAAATATGGCCATAATAATAATTTGAGTTGTGAATGGCTATAGTCAACAACTTCTTCAGATAACGCACTATTATTGTGAACTGCTGGACTGTGTTTGATTGTGTCACTGAGTTCAGGCACCTATAATGGTGGAATGACAATGGAGTTCCCATCTTTGATGGGTCTAAACAAAAAAAAGGGGGATACAAAGGAAGAACCATGCTATGTTTGCATAAACAGTACAGTTAGTATAAATATGCAGTAGTTCTCTATAATTCTATAAGAAGCAAAATTTGCAGTAATAGTGGTTGGACAGGATACTATTTCAGCTTCTAGTACTATGAACAACCACTAGGAAGATAACAAGGTAGAAAGTATTAATTATTGAAACTGTACTATAATTCAGCTTTAAATAGAATAAGAATACAGCTATATTCTCTTAATTCATTGATTAGAGACATCTGCTCTATCAGTGTTTGTAAATAAAATATCATGTATGCACCTTGCAGGACAACAAACCACTACGAAAACAATATGCAATGTATTAATTATGAAAAAAATGAATATAAGTTTCTTGATTTTTGACACAGTAAACTATTATAAACTTATCTTTAAATTCTTCATTTTTATTTTGGACAATTTTTTTTTTTGTCTTTTTGAGACAGGGTCTCACTATGCAGTTCAGGCTGGCCTTAAGCTCACTTTGTAGCTCAGGCTGGTCTCGAACTCACAACAATCCTCCTGCCTCAGCCTCCCGAGTGCTGGGATTACAGGCATGTGCCACCATGCCCGGCTATTTTGGACAATTTTTATTGTTATATTCATTTATGTTTGGAAATAATTTATTTTCAATTTGTAATCTATTAAAAAATTAAAATAAATAAATAAGAAAAAAACTGATAGGACTAGATCAAAGTTTAAAAAAAAAAAGAAAGGGAACAAAGCAGTGTCAGAAAACTTTTTGGGGTGACAGATAAAAATATTTTGACTGTGATATATGTATCTGTTGAAGCTAATTGGATTATACACTTGAAATGGATGCCATTTATCATATGTAAATTATACTTCAGTAAGAACGATTTTTAAATTATACAAGGATAAAATAGAACTAGGGAAACACCCCCCAATTTATTCCTTACAAAATCAGAGCATGAATGACTGAGTGTAGTAATTTAAATATGAAACAGCTTGTAGAACAGGCAGCAAGACTGAAGTGGACTTAGGTTAGAACATTGGAAAGTCTTATTCAGTTTCTATAATTAATACAGAAGTTTTCCTTTAGCTCTCCCTGTTTTTACCCTTATAAGTGAGGTTATTTATTCTGCCTTCACTCACTGACTCACTTTCTATGTAGGAGAGTATCCTGAACTTCCAGACAGATCCAGATCTGTAAATGCCTGCAGTACTAAGCTTCATCCTTCCAAAACTAATCAGGAGAGACATAATAAATTCCCCAGGAAAAGAAGTAATTTTCCAATACTTATGATATGAATATTTTCTAAAGGTAAGAGAAATAGCCAACCTATAATAAAAAGGGAACTAAGAGACTTAATATATTAATATCACTTCAGAGTAGAAAACTGTTGACAGTTCTTTAGAAAATTGGATAGATAACTAGAAAGCATTCATCATTAACTAAGCAAAATACTGGACTTTGAGAATTTAGAAATGACTCACACATACTCTATTTATTTGAAAAATGTGGTTTTCACACTTGCTGTATGAGAAAGCGTTGGATTGCCTCTCGAGATTTAAACTCATACCTATAATACCATCCACATTGAAGAGAAACAGCTTCTAGACCTTACACCTGGTATACGTGTGTGTGTTGATGGATCCATTGTAAATCTTTTAGGGAGTGTTTTTGGTTTGCTGTTTCATTGCCTTCTCCCCTGTGTCATGTCTTCTGGATTCTGGGAAAACATGCCTGTTTTAAAACCTACTTCTATGAGAATGCTATTCAGACAAGGATAGCCAATTTTCAAATAACAGCTTTAGTACAAAGAATGTGATGGGGACAAGTAATATTTTATCACTGCTTTTAGCTCACACTCAGTTCATAAAATGACCTGCCATGAGAGCCAGCCTTTTCATTCATTCAGACTCAATGGTGCTAGTCACTGGGTAAGGGAAAACCTTTCTGGAAATAATAGGGTGACTGTGCACATCTGGATAGCTTTGATATGCTGTCTACAGGAGAACAGGACTTCCAGCATACGCTGCACGTGCCTGCAAGTCCTGGTCACACAAAACAAGCATGAAGGCTACTTTACTAACCTAGGGCTTTGTAACTTTTAAAAAGTTTGTAGTTGAATGAATTTGCAATATATTTCTAGCATAAATTTATGTGCTGATGTAGATTATAAAACTATAAGATGTTCTTGTTATCAATAATCTTTGTAATTACTTGAATTGTATATCAATTCTTAGAATGAGGCATACACATGTAAACATGCTAATAAATACAATCGTAAGTGCCAAATGAGTGTTAAAAGTATATTACAGAGCTCTAAAAGCTGATCAAGGTTGGAATCATTAGAGTTTCCGTGCCTAACAACATGCTTGATCTGGCTCTGCTGGAGGAGGACACAATGAAGAGGGCTTATTTCACTTCTGCCTCTATAGACCACAAAAGTCTCCACCCCACATTTTTCTTTTCAGAACCAGGGACTGAACTCAGGCCCTTGTGCTTGCCAGGCAAGTTCTTATTTTACTGAGCCATCTCCCCAGCCTTCCTCAGGTTGATAGCCCATGTATTTCCAAGTCCTCGGGACTGTGTGGTTAGTTGTTAAAAGTACTGGCCAAAGTGGTTGCTCCTCCAATTAAAGAAAGTAATGTAGACGTATGTAGCGCTTTGCCATTACAGACACAATGTGGTATTCATATCTCAGAAAGGACAATGTGTAGTAAATGATGAATTCTTAAAAATTTTGTTTCATGAGTACATGGAATGCGAAGTTTTCAGAACTTGTGTGCTAATACTTTCTGTAATAATTTTGTTATTAAGTTATCCTTTGGTGTTCTCTAATAAAATCTAGACTTTGAAAAAATGTAAAAAGAAGCACTGTTTTCCTGAAGAAACCAAATATATTTGTAATTGTTTTATGTAGAATCTTTCCAGGAGGTGAAATGTCCTATACTATTAGAGCTCATACTTTCTCCTTTCCAGAGTCTAAGTATGCTTACAACACAAACCCCTCCTCCACTGCTCTTTCTAGAGCCTTGAAACCTGCCTCCATGCTTCTCCACACCCCTTTCATCTTTACCCTATGTGCAAAAATATTCCAAATCATAAGATAGCTGCTTTTTTCTCCTCCCCCTCAACAGCATGTATTAGGTATGCGTGTAACATGCTTTAATTATTTCTTCTTCATTATTCCTCCTGCCTCACCCACCCCTCTTTGTTTCATTCTGAGACTTCAATATGTATAAAGTATTTGATTATATTCATATTTTTCTTGAACATGAAGGCTTTTGTTACTCTGTTCATTTATAAAACCCTCAGCCTTTGAAGCTCATGTTATTTGACTGTCTTCTCTTGCCTCCTTTTCCACTCTTTCTCACTCACCAATGTCTTTCACATGCTTTGGTCGCTAGGTGAGACTTAAATCTCCATACAGAGTCCCCGTCCAGTATTTTGAGTTCTGTCACTTTATCACTTTAGTAGTCATTTCCATAGTCAGTCTTTGGCCCGTAACATTGTGTGTGTGTGTGTGTGTGTGTGTGTGTGTGCATGTGTGTATCTGCTCACTGAATTAGCCTTTGAAAATATTAGGAACTCCATCTGAAAAGTCCTCTTTCTTTCTGAATGCTTTACTTCTCTTCTTTCTCTGTTCATTTCCTTGCCAATTTAGAAGTCATGACCTATTTTTAACCACCTCTTTTCTGTTCCCTAATAGTATTGACTTTCTAGATTCTCATTACTTACACAAATAGAAGTTGAACTTTATGAAGGATAACTTTGTAACCTTAGTTTATATACATGAAAAAAATCACTGGAAGCTAAGCCTTCAATTTTAATAGGACGACACTATTCCACTTGCTGATGCAAGAGATAGGAAATACACTGTTGGAAAATGCTCTTTTGGTACAGCAAAAGGTTGTCAAATTATAAAGATCACTGCACACAGGTAATATGAATTAAAAAGAAAATCCATGCTTTGCTTCCTCATCTGCTTAATAAATATCTACTGAGAGTGAGCCATCACAGGCACTTTGCTTTGTGTGGTGACTCAAGATGAATGAAAACACACTTTGACTTTCTGTGTTCATGCATCCTGCAATCTGGTAGGGAATGTGGACATTTAAAGAATGATTTCTCAAGCAAATCTGTGCAATGTAATATAAAATTTCAAATCCCTAGGAGACTATAAAATAGAAAGACAGTTTCTCAGAAATGTTCTATGAGGAAATAACTTTGAGCTCAGATCTGAAGGCTGAAAAAGGGACCTATGATAGGAAGAAACTTGCCACTTTTCATGTTTCTACTAGCTCACTGACAAAATCATGCAATTCTTCAAATTTTCATTTAGGAGAATTGTATAAATATTACTTATATATGAAGGGAATCATGCATAAAATTTATGGATGCATTGAGAATAAAATTAAAATGTCTGAAGTATTTTATTAAATGTAGACACACTACATCACTGCCCCATGTAACGAGTCACCAGTGGCACATTTTGTTTGCACAAGCAGATGCTGGCAGAAATGAAGATTATACCTTTGTGGGAAGTGGCCTAAGAGGGCTTTAACTTCAGAGTACTTGAAAACTGGACTGAGAACCAGCATGAGGATTTCCTCAGCTCAGCTTGGGTGTTAACAAATATCATGCTTGTCTTAGGGTCAAAACACAAATAATGGCCAGAAAGTGCAATGTGTGTCTAGAATGGACTCATAAAATGTAGTCACACTTGTAGCTCCCGAAGTAAGTCTAGAACTCTGTCCTTTGCCACCTCCCAATTTCACTCGGCCTTGTTGCAAGATGCCTTCAGAACCATTGTCTCCATTGTCTCCATCCTTCCCGCTGGTGTATTTCTTCTCCGGCTTTTCTATCCTACAGATCTCAGAGTTGGCAATGGACAAGAAACACTAATTTTCATGTTTTTTTTCTCTCTATTTGTTTTCTCCTTGCTTATAATATAAAAAGAAACAATGTATGAATTAAAAATAATTAGAAATTGGTTAAGGAAACAATGTATGAATTAAAAATAATTAGAAACTGGTTAAGGATACTTCATTAGAAATTCTGAAGTCTGTCTCCCTTGACTGATACAGTTAATTTAATCCACAACTACCCGTGGGAGAATTTGAGACAGAGGAAGCAATATATGCAAAAGTCCTGTGGAGGTAACATGAAAAGCTTGAAAAATTGAAAGAAAGCCAGGGAACAAAGAGAGAAAATGATTCCAAAAGAGACTAGACAGATAAGAATGGAATATATTATGCAAGACTTGATAAGTCATGGTAAAATTAAGAGTAATATGAAGCCATGGAAAAACTTGTAAGGACATGAGCCAATATAAGCTTCAGAGCAAGCACGGATCCTTCTTGGATTCTTCTGCGTGATGTTTGGACTTCCTTTATTCTCGACAGTGGTGAAATAAGGAAGGCAAGTAGGTCACCAATTTGGAAACCCATTAACTGATACTTGGTAGCTGAGGAGATCCTCTAGATTTCTGAGTTCTTGTTATTCATTCATACACTGAACTGGGTACTAATACAGAATAATTTTGCAAGGTCATTGAGTTTAAAAATAAATGGACTTATAAATTATGAAATGGGCCTGACCTAATCACATGATGCTTTAAAAGCAGATAATATTCTTCTTTTGACCCAAGAAAAAGAAAGTAGAGAAATTTGAAACACTAGGGGAAGGTGACAGGAGGATTTTTATTGCAGAATTGGAGGAAACACCTAACGGGGACCAGAGAATGACCCAAGCCTGGTTGTCTCTGTACTCATGATGAGATGAGTTCCGCTCCACCATGAAGGCCAAAGAAAACTCTGATCCCAGACTGCAGACACTGACAATCCAGCCAACACCCAGAGGCCAGCGGGCAAGTCGCTGAGCAGACAACTCAACCATGCCCCTCTCAAACTTGGCCAGACCATTTGCTATTGATATGACTAAAAACAAATAACTTTCCTCCTCTAGTCAGGATCTTCTTTTGGTAAAATAAGGATAGTGATGCCTCAGTTCTCACAGTGCTTTGTGTAAATTGAATGACATAACCCATTCTTGGTAGAGTCCTTGCTGTGATAAACACTTAGCTTTATTATTAATTTTTAAAAAATTATAGAGAGTCAAAACAGAAAAATTACGAGTGATACAGAATTTCACTTAACAAAATAATATGAATTGAACAATACATGTTATAATGTGTAGTGTTGTCTTCTACTTAGTTTTATTATAGACTGTAGATTTACCTGTGGTCCACAAGTACAATACAATAGTCATTTTCTTCCATTGGAGAAAATAAATTCATAATATTTGTTGCGTTTATTTGTAGTTATCCCTCCGTATCCATGGATTTGGCATCTACAAATTCAACAACCATGCATTGATAGGGTAACTAAGCCTGTAATGGTTGCACCTGTATGGATATGCACAAACTTCTATCTCTTGCCCTTACTCCTTAAGTAAATACAGTAACATTTAAACAGCATTTACATTGTGTTCAGCATTATAAATAGTCTATGCTTTGAATTATACAGGAGGACATATGTTGTAAGCTAAGTGCAAACACTATAAATTTTACATACAAGATTTGAGCATCTTTTTAGTTTGATAGGTGTAGGGGCCCTGGAAAGACTCTTCCAAGGATGCCCAGGAGTGGCTGCGTTCAGTAGATAAATAATACACTGGAAGATAGCTAAGTAAAAGATCCTTGCATTTAGGCTAGGAAGATAGCTTGGTGGTCTAAGTGTCTGCCTGGGAAGCACAAGGACCTGGGTTTGATCCCCATTACTACATGCCATGCAAGCCTCAGAACCCAGGTGTGCTGTGCCAGCCACCAAAACCCAATGAGCTGGCACATACCTGTAATCCCAGCACTGAGGAGGCTGAGATAGGAGGATCTCTACAAGTTCAAGCTCCATAGTGAGATCCTACACTAAATGAATGAATGAATAAATAATAATTTACAAATATCCTTGCCTTTGTTGGGTGCCATTTACAGAAGATGTCAATGGATACATAATTAAACATTCTCAAATTTTATGGTTTCAAAGGTTTGGCTCGTGTGCATTCCAAAATGAAATTAAAGAGCTTGAGTACTCCTTTTGATATTTTGTAATGCACTATAGTTTTCATAAGTTGTTGCTGTTGCTATTAGGAGAAATGGGGTAGCAAAAGTGCAGAAGTCAAAAAACTTGGGCAGGTTATAGTTTTGAGCACCATCCAAGGGGTACAACTGCATGGGAAATTAGTCAGAAAGACCGATTTGCTACCAGTGTAGTAGTAGGACAGCTGCACCCTATCAAGGTCACTAGGTATAGGCCGTGCTTTTAGACTTGTGCATGACCTTGGATCTTGACGCACACACTGCTGTGACCAACACAATGAATCAATTATCTTTTTAAGCCCTCTAAATCTTCTATTCTGGAAAGCAGAAATAATGCTCCTTCAGGATATTTTTGTATTTGCACAAAGCTGAATATAGTGTTTTTCTCAGTAAACTGAATTAAATGGACCATCACTGGGAAATAGAAATATGCATGAGTATGACATTGTTCTTCTAAATAGTCCTGTCGCTCAAGAAGTTTTATACTTTTCTGCCATCAAATTCATTGGTAGTCAGCAAAAATTATAAGCTCCTTCTCAGAATTAAATTGCTAACAGCCCAAAGTAAAATATCCAAGATTAAAATAGAAGATAAACTACATTGAATGAAATGTGGCCATCAAACCATTAAAGAAGCATATTTATAATATGGCAATCTATGTGATTTTATTATTATTAAACAAGGACAGCTAGTGACAGATTGAATGATTTATTTTTAATAGATATGAACACTTAATAATTAAAATAATAACTCTAATAACATTGAATCTTTCCAAATAGTATTGTTATTCATTGTGTACACTTAAGGTCAAGAAATTTGTTTATCTCTTTGAAGAACTTTCTGGTTTCTCAGGTTCTAGACACTCTGACTCAGGTTAAATATCTTCGCTCCAGGAGTGGGCCAAATAGCTCAGCGTATTGAACACCTACAAGCAGGGCAGGGTATGGGGGTAGAATCCTGGGTCCCGAAGTACCAGTTCTGCCCCTAGAGTACACTGAGATAGCAACTGGGACTGGGCATGGCAGCACACACCGATAATCCCAGTTCGTGGGTGGCTGTAAACAGGAAGATCACTATGAGTCTGGTCTAGAAGTGAGACCCTGAACACCCTGTAGACCCTCCCCTAAAACATACACAAACACACACAAAAAAATCTTTGCTCCAGTAAGAAGTAAATTTGACATTTCATATCTGTTTTGGATTATAATGAGCAAAGCTCAAAAATTAAGGAAGTACTGGTACAACCATTGTGGAGGTCAGTGTGGAGACTCCTCAAAAGAGAAGACTAGAAATCCCATTCAAGCCGGCTATTCCCCTACTGGGAATTTTCCCAAAGGATCTGGATACATTGTATCATAGAGATATATGTGTAACTATGTTTATAGCAGGGCAATGTGTGATAGCAAAATCTTGGAAACAACCAAGATGTCCATCACATGAGGAATGGTTGAAAAAGATGTGGTATTTCTATATAATGGAGTATTACTCAGCTATTAAGAATGATAAGTTTGAAGCATTTATACTGAAGTGGATGCCACTTGAACGTATACTCATAAGTAAAATAAACCAGACACACATGTGTAAATATCGTATAGTCTCCCTAGTATAAGAAGCGAAAAGCAGAAATACAAAAGGAAACGTACAACAAGTAAAATCAATTGAGTCAGATAAGGCAAAGTGAATGGCATATGCTGCAGGATACTAATCAGCTTTTCTTCTGGACGGTTAACAACCTAAGATCACAAGTCAGAGTTGAAGAAATAGAAGAGCCACAAGGCCATCCAACATTTTGGCCCTAGCCTTTCAAGGTCAGCGAAGACTCAGGACATAGGAGAACCTGTACTGCAACATCACGAAACTCAGGTGAGCTCCACATTTTCTGAACAAGGAGATTATGGAGCCACAGAGGAAAGAGATTGAAGTTCTTT